>PVJL010013365.1:0-32615 GCA_004026885.1 Lyroderma lyra
CTCTTCCTCGGCGCTGCCTACGGAGGTGGCACCTACACTTACTCGGTATCATGGCTGCCCTTAGACCACTGGTGAAGCCCAAGATCCTCAAAAAGAGGACCAAGAAGTTCATCCGGCACCAGTCAGACCGATATGTCAAAATTAAGCGTAACTGGCGGAAACCCAGAGGCATTGACAATAGGGTACGCAGAAGATTCAAGGGCCAGATCTTGATGCCCAACATTGGTTATGGGAGTAACAAGAAAACAAAGCACATGCTGCCCAGTGGCTTTCGGAAGTTCCTGGTCCACAATGTCAAGGAGCTGGAAGTGCTGCTGATGTGCAACAAATCTTACTGTGCTGAGATTGCTCACAACGTCTCCTCAAAGAACCGCAAAGCCATTGTGGAAAGAGCAGCCCAGCTGGCCATCAGAGTCACCAATCCCAATGCCAGGCTGCGCAGTGAAGAAAATGAATAGACAGCTTGTGTGCAAATTTTGTTTTAATAAAACCATAAAATTCTGCAAAAAAAATCTTGAAAGAAGCCAAAGGAAGACAAATGCATTACCTGTATGTAAACAATTCAGATCATGGCAGATTTTGCATCTGAAACTAAGGAGACCAGAAGGAAGTGGTCCAATATTTCTAAAGTGCTAAAAAAGAAAAAAGTCAACCAATAATTTTATATTAAGTAAAAATATCTTTCATAAATGAAGGTAAAATAGAAACATTCTCAGATTAAGTAAAACTAAGTAAGAATACTCATAGCCAGCAGAACTGCTCTATAAGAATTGCTAAAGGAAGTGCTGCAGGCAGAAGGGAAATCATACCAGTAGGAAGCTTGGAACCTCAGGAATAAATGAGGAAAATAAATGATAACCAACTAGGTAAATAGGATGGGCTATTCTCTTCTTGAGTTCTCTAAAATGTCTTTGACATTTGAAAGAAAAATTGTTGGTGGGATTTCAATGAGTATAAATGTAATACATGACAGCTATAACATAAAGAGAAGGGAAGGTAAATGGATCTAGTAGTGATAAGATTTCAAGTAGTATTTTTTGCAACCAAATGGATGGACCTGGAGATCATCATGCTTAGTGAAATAAGCCAGACAGAAAAAACAAAGAACTGTATGACTTCACTCATATGTGAAATATAAAACTGAAAGCAAAGAAAAAAAGAAATGAACAAACAAATAACCCATGGACACAATCAATAGTTTAATGTTTATTTGAGGACGAGTGGGTTAGGGAGGGGAGAAAGGGGAGGGGGTGGGAGAGGAGCGGGGGAAGCCAAATATAAGGTGATGGAAAGAGAAGTCACATTAGGTGGTGAACTTATTATACATCAAGTTGACAATGCACTGTAGAATTGTATGCCTGAAACCTATGTAATCCTTGCTAACAGATGTCACTCCAATAAGTCTAACAATAAAAATGAATTAAAAAAAACCAAAGATTTCAAGTAGTAAAATGTCATTTTTAAATACACTGTTAGAAGTTCAGTATGCATTTTTTTATTGTTAGACTTATTGAGGTGACCTTGGTTAATAAGATCAGCATGCATTTTTAAGCCCTAGAATTACCACTAAAAATTATGCAGATGTAGTAAAAATTGTAACAGGTAACTTAAAATGCAATACCATTCCTAGTTTATTAAGTATTTTTTACCATGAAAGAGTATTGAATTTGCAGTGATTTTTCTGCATCAATTGAAATAATAATGGTGGTTTTCTTTCCTTCATTCTCTTTATGTGATGTATTACATTGTATGTTGATTAAATGATTCAACATTGTTGAACCATCCTTGCATTCCAGAAATAAATTCTATAGTCAGTGTATAATCCTTTTAATATACCACTGAATTTGGTTTGCTAATATTTTGTTGAGAGTTTTGCATCAATGTTCATAAAAGATATTGGTCTCTAGTTTTCTGTTCTTTTTACTTTTAAGATTTTTATTAAAATATAGCTAACATATAATATTATATTAGTTTCAGGTATATACCTTAGTTATTCAACATTTACATACCTAAAGAAGTGATCACCATGTTAAGTTCAGGAACCATCTGACACTGTACTGTGCTATACAATATTATTCCCTATGCTCTACATTATTTTGTATCCCCATGACTTATTTGTTTTATACCTTCACCTTTTCTCCCTTTTTAAATTTTTCAATTTCAATTGACATTCAACATCATTTTATATTAGTTTCAGATGTACAGCATAGTGCTTAGACATTTATATAATTTAAGAAGTGATTGCCCTGACTAGCCTAGTACCCACCTGGAATTATACTTAGTTATTACCATATTATTGATTATCTTCATTAGGCTTTACTTTATATCCCTATGACTATTTTGTAACCATCAATTTGTACTTCTTAATCCCTCCATCTTTTTTACCCTGACCGCTCTATCATCCCAATAAATCTAGTACTGATCTGACACGATACATAAGTTATTACAATATTATTGACTGTATTCCTTATGCTATACCCTACATTCCCATGACTATTTTGTAACAATCAATTTGTACTTCTTAATTTTTATAACATATGCAAACTACGCTCCTTTACAGCTCTGTTCCCACCCCTTTTGGTTATTTATGCCACAAAAATTATATTTTTATATATTGTGTGCCCCAAACTTAAACTAATAATTATTTCAAATGCATTAGTCTCTTAAATTATGTAGAAAACAAAAATGTGGAGTTACAAACCGAAGTTACAATAGTACTAGCTTTTAGATTAATAATTTTTTAAATGTATTAATCTCTTAGAGCACATAGAATATAAAAAAGTTATAAATCATTATTAAAATACCATTAGCTTTTCAATTGCTCATGTGTGAATTTATAATAAGAAATATATGTATTGTGAACTTCTAGTGGCTCCCACTTGGATTTCCCTATCATAATATCCCTCACACTCCATGGTTTAGGGAATCAATGTTTGGATTCTTCTAGTTGCTCATGATATCTATTTCAATTACATTTTCCAGCATTGAGGAAATATCCATAGGATAGATTCAGGGACTAATTAGTCCTTCTATAAAACAGACCTACCCCCAAACTCCATTGATTGCCTGACCTCTATAGCTTCTACTGTGACTGACGAACCACAGTGATGTTTCAAAATTTTAGGAATTAGAATCTGTTTAGACCCAGTGTCCAGTGATCCTTGGAACGTCTGATTATTTCCCTTTCCCCAGGGCACAGTGACCTGGTGAATGGCCACATGTCTCTTTGGAGAAGTCTAGGAGGAAAATTAACATCATAAATTTTGGGCAGTATAACAGAATCGAAGGAGCCTTAAAGGAACCTGGCCTCTTCTTAATCAAGGGCTCAAGTGTGGGAAGTGATTTAAGAGCCATGACTCTCTATTTTAGTCATTCAGGTCAGACTTTCATTTACTAGGCCCAGAACACAACCACTTATTCAGATCAAGCAAGACTTTAGCAGGCTCTCCACCTACTTGATTTCTAGGAGTCAGTAGGATAAATTAGTGAATGTCAAAAATCTCTGTGTATCAGACTATTCTCATTGTTTTGACTTCACTAGCCACCATAGTAACCAGGCTCACCTCATCTTTGGTATATAAGTGCCACCAGGTCCCTACCATCCCCAGTCCCATCATACCTATTGCATTTAGAGATCCCCATTCAATGGTAGCCTATTCCACTAGAATTTCTGACCTACAAAGAAAAGCCACCACAGAGGTCTTCAAGGATGCTAGGACATCCTCTCACAAATTTATTTCTGATAGCTACATGTTTGCTAAAGATAATTATATCATTGAGTCCCTTGATTCTCCCAATGTATGTAGATAAGAGAGTCTTAAATGGTAAAGCTACTCAGCATTCCAATCTCCCTAAGCCTGCGTGGTGTTTTCCAGCTATACTGAGATATAATTAACAAATAAAAATTACGTATAATTAAGGTGCACAATATGATGTTTTAGTATATGCATACATGGTGAAATGATTACCAAAATCAAGCTATTTAACCCTTCCATCACTTCACACAGTTACCCTTTTTTTTCCTGTGGTGAGAACACTTAAGACTTATTCTCTTAGCAAATTTCAGTATTGCTGTAATAAATACAGTATTATTCACGATAGTCACCATGCTGTACATTAGATCTCCAGAATGTATTCATCTTACATAAATGAAACTTTGTGCCCCTTTGACCAACATCTTCCCATGTCACCCACCCCCCAGCCCCAGGCAAGCACCACCAAGTCTGCTTTTATGAGTTTGACTGTCTTAGGTTCCATGTATAAGTGATATGCAGTATTTGTCTCTGCGTCTGGCTTACTTTAGTTATCATAGTGTCCTCCAGGTCCTAAGCCTTTAGAAAGCTTCCTCTAGAGCAAGGGTCAGAACCTTACCACCCAGGGGCCAAATGTAGCTCACAGGCTGTTTTTGTATGGCCCACAAGCTAAAAAAAAAATAGTTTTTACATTTTTAATTAAAATAAAATAGAAAGAACAACAATATTTTATGGCGTGAGAAAATGATATGAAATTCAAATGTCAGTGTTCATAAACTTTACTGAAACACAACCATACTCACTCATTTATGAAGTTTCTTGGGCTGCTTTTCTGCTACAATGAGAGCATTGAATAGTTGTAACGGACAATGGTCTGTAAAACCTAATACATGTACTATCTGGCCTCTTACAGAAAAAGTTTGCTGACTCATGCTCTACAATATACAAAGGCACTTCTGACATTTCATCCTAGTGTAGGCCACCTTTGGGTCCATATATCAGTCAATCAAGCAAACTATCAGAGCTATTCTTAGTCCCTCATGAATCAAACATGGAATCCAGAATCTCTGCTTAGTGGGCCAACATCAATAAACTTTTCCTGATCCAACTTTATATTCTTTCACTTTGATTCCATATCCTTAAGATCCCTTTCCACATATGTTGTTTAGTTTTATGTTGATAAAAATTGACAAACACAAATTGGCAATTTGGGGGGGTTCCATTGCTTCTTCATGGGTCATATTTTGTACCTCATCCTTTGGAGTCTATTGAGACTTGAGTCTAATTTATAGATCTTAGAAGCAACAAGAGGCAATAAACATGAAAGGAAAAGGTAATTTTATATTACCTTTTATATTTTGGAGTCTGTTGAGACCTACAGGGGAGAGGACATTGAATCTCAGACTTGGAAAAGACATCTGGAAATCTATCCAGTATTGCCCCCAACGTTCCCCAAAGCCTGTCATCTGCTGTCCAAACCCCTTCTGGCATAAGACACCCTTTTCTGTTGCATGGTGTCTGAACTGAAGCCTCCTTTTTCACTCTGACATCAGAGGAGAGATTTCTTGCCAAGAGCTAATGGAGTGGCTCCTGTAATGTAGCCAGCCTCCTGAGTACAATACTGATGAGGTTCTTATTTTGGAAGAATTAAGGCCAAATCACATTAACTGAAAGGAATCTGATATCTTCATATGAAGCAAAATTTTGCTTTTCTTGGGGCGTTGGGAGGGACCGCCAATGCTTGCTTCAGTGAGGTATCTTTGCTTTTAATAAGGTTGGTGGGTCAACGAGCTCCAGCTTCTGCTGGTGGGAGATTAAACAGGATTTGAATTACCCTTTGGGTTGGCTTTGCAATACGTCCACTTGGCTAGGTTAAACTGCATTTCCCAGAACTCCCCTTCCTGTGTCCCTATATGTTTATGGTTCGGGAGAGGCACAGGAGATGGTTTTGTGGGAGATTTGCTGGGTAGTGGTTGGAGTAGCAACCATTCTGTGGCTTACACATGGGCAGCAACTGGGCCTGCAATTGCCCTACCTCCCCCTGGGCCCGGTGATGAGGAGCCCTGGCTATTTGCTAGAACAGCTCACAGCACCCAGGAAAACACGTTCACCAGTTTATTATATAATAAAGAATATGATAAAAGTTACAGATGAGCAGCAACATGAAGAGATACATAGGGTGAGATCTGCAAGGGTCCCAAGTACAGGAACTTCTGTCCTCGTTGGAATTGGGGTGTGTCACCCTCCCAATTCATGGATGTGTTCACCAACCCAGAATCTCTCCGAACCCCATACTATTGGGATTTTATGGAAGTTTCATCAGGAAGGCATGATTGATCATTAACTCAATTTCCAGCCCCTCTCTCCTTATTGGAGGATAGAAAAATGGGGATGAAAGTTTTAGGCTTCTAATCACGGGGTGGTCTTTCTGGTGACCAGCCCCCTTCCGGGAGCTCACTAAGAATTGCCTCATTAGAACAAAAGACACTCTTATCACCCAGGAAATTCCAAGGGATTTATGAACTCGGCAAGGACCAAATATTAGAACAAAAGATGATTCCAGTGCTCTTATCAGTTAGGAAATTACAGGGCTTTTAGGAGTTGCGTGCCAGGACCTGGGAGCAAAAATATATATGTGTATTTTCTATTATTTCACAATGACTAAACTGACCCACCTGGGGAGCTTCTCCCTCCACCCCAGAGGCTGTACAGAGGCTGCATTGTACAAGTCACCTTCAGAATCTTGTTGCTCTTTCTCTGACTCAGGACCAGGATGTCATCATCACCACCCAGGACATAACTGCCTTTTTGTTTTTAATTTTTGTATGCTTTATACTGCAGTATAACTAACATGGAGTAGACAGATCTTAACTGTGCACTTCAGCCAGTTCTGACCATTAGATACAATTCCTGTAATCTGCACCACTACTGGGGTACAGAACGTCTCAATCCTTCAAGAACATTCTATCATGTCCCTTCTGTCACCCTCTCACTCCCACAGTAGAGGCAACATAATAATAGTAGAAGAAACTATTATTCTGACTTTTCTCACCGTGAATTTGTTTTGCTTAGTCCAGAACTTCATATCAATGGAATTATACAGTCTGAGCTTTTTGTATGTGGCTCCTTTCAGTCGGATAATGCTTTCAAGATTCATCCATGTGTTGTGTGCACCAGTAATAGTTTCTAACAATGGAGTTGGTGGTGGGGTCTTTGGGCCACAGGTATCATCAGCTCAACCTCTAGAGAGGTTGGAAACTAAGATGACCATATGGGTGATCAGTCATTTCTTTGTAACTAAGCTCCGGCGAGGGTTCCCGGGTCCCCTGGTGGTGTAGTGGCGAGGCTTCGGCGCTCTCATAGCCATGGCCTGGGTTCGATCCCTGCTCAGGGAACCAACCAAACAACCAACCAAACAAACAAAAATAGAGCTCTTGGACAACTGGAAGCTTGGAAGCTTCCTGGGCTCTGCCCCATGCATCTCTTTCCTTGGCTATCTCTAATCTGGTTTCTTTCGCTGGAATAAACTGTAACCGTGAGTGTAACAGCTTTCAGTGAGTTCTGTGAATCCTTCTAGTGAATTATTGAACTTGAAGGTGGTCTTGGGGACAAACTTGCAGTTGGTGTCAGAAGTGAGGCTGGTCTTGGGACCCCCAACCTCTGGGTGTCTTTGGGCCGAAGCTTGATGGTCTCCTCCAACAGAGCAGACTCTGGTCTCTGGCTCAGAGCCCGCAGTCAGCAGCTCACTAACCAGCTAGAGCATAAAAAATGTTTTTTCTCGTTCGTTTGCATTGGGTTTACCTTTACGGCTGTCTCCTATTTATATCAAGCACTAATGGTTTTGTATTTGATTGTGCTTTTTAAAATGAATGTATTTAAGTTAAAAAGAGTTGACCAAATGTGTGTGTGTGTGTGTGTGTGTGTGTGTGTGTTGTGTGGTGTGTGTGTGTGTGTGTGTGGTGTGTGTGTGTGTGTGTGTGTGTGTGTGTGTATAATATACGAGGTCTGTCTGGAAAAATCCAGCCATTGTCAATATAATGAGAACGATTTGCGTGACATCAGTGTAACCTGGCAGCCAAAGAGAGGGGACTGGAAAGGGCATGCATGAACAATGATGCCTTCACTGTACCATCCAGGGGGGTGGTAGACCCCAGTGAGTGAAAATGTGTACTGGGCAGCCATTGCATTTAAAATGACTGAGTGAGTACAGCAACGAATCTGCATCAAATTTTGTGTTCAGCTTGAACATTCCCCAGTGGAAATTATTCGGATGATTCATAAGGCTTTCGGGGTTGATGCAGTGAGTGCTGCACAAATAAAAGTGTGGCACAAACGCTTCAAAGGTGGTCAAGAAGCTGTTGAAAGTGATCCACGTTCTGGAAGACCTGTAGCAGGCAGAACACCTGAGACTGTGGAATGTGTACAGGCGGCAATCGACAAAGATTGGTGACTGAAGGGGACTGAGGCATCATTGTCCTATGTACACTATTTCTTGTACCTTTTATCTTCTTCAATAAATGCCTCTATTTTTCATATGACATGGCTGAATACTTTCTGGACAGTGCTCATATATATAATATATACATGAATGCTATTCCCTGGTTAGGCATTTGTTCTCATTATAATAGGAGGTGATGGGTGCTAATCAAAAAATATCTTTAGTACCCTCCTTATATGTAAATAATATGCATATCATGTACAATGTACTTATATATCACATATATGTGATACATATTACATAATACAGAATATACAAGGGCTGTCCAGAAAGTATCCAGCCATGTCATATGAAAAATAGAGGCATTTATGGCTGGATTTTCTTCTGGACAGCCCTCGTACATCACGTACATACAATACATATCACATACAATGTATGTGTTTGTCTTCACTGAGTTTCTTTTTGGCTCTCTTCTATTTATATGAAGCAGTATTGGTTTTCTATATGTGGTTGTGCCTTTTAAAAGAAACAAAAAAGGAGTTGATCTCTTAAGATAAAAGTAAATAATAATACAGATAGGATAAAATTGTAGTCAAATTTGAGAAGAGGATGCACAGTCATATTATTTGTGATACATTCTGCTACTTTCTTTTGTATTTTATTACTTCTCTTTTATGCTGTCCACAGCCCACTAAACTGATTTCATAACCCATGAATAAGCTATGACCTAAAGTTTGTGACATATTGTTATGCAACCACCTGTCAACAGAACCTTGTCTCTTTACTTTGGCATGATGACCCTTAAGCCTGGAGAGAAGCCTCTGCCCCAAGCCCTGTGCTTCAGGGGGCCCACTCTGGCCTCATCTACCTGAGCCCCTCCCGAGCCTCTGGGAAGTGCCCACTGGTGCCTGTACCCTTTCCTGACCATGTTCTGGAAAACTAGGACCCTGGAATTCCCCACCCAAACTGCTCTGAGCCCACTCCAGGGCCTTCGTGGTCTTCTTGGTGGGCTCACCCTTAAATCCAGAGGTAGCCCACAGCCAATCACCTGTGGGTTGGTGGTGTGGATAGAGCTTGGATGTGCAGGCCAGGTGTCCACACTCCTGTGTGTGAGGCCCCTCACAGTGCTGGAGAGACCCAGAGTGTGAAGAAAAGGGGCCACTGTGGGCCTGGGACCTCCACTGTGCTCGCCCAGTTACCAATGTTACTTCCCATGTGAGGGGTGAGCTGGCACTGGACACCAGGCTCTGTGCCTGGACCAGGCCAGGGGCTCAAACTGCCATGGGCAGAATCTAGCGCTGACCCTCTCACTGGCCAGAGTGCCTACAGCCTGCCCCCCAATCCCTCCTGTTTCACCCCAGGTCAACTTTGTTCAATGTACCTATCCCTTGCCTTGGCTTTTGAGTGTGTGACAGCCCCCTCTCTTTGCTTCTCAGGGGGCCTGTCCCCAACCCCTGCCACGTTCTTCCACACCCAGTCACAAATGGTCAGAGATCATGAGACAAGGACCACAGTGCTTTACTTTTTGTCTGAACAGAATGGTCAACGTAGGGCGGGGCAGTGCTGGGGGAGCTGGGCAGCCTTTAGGGTGGGCAGGATTGGGAGGGTAGGGGGCTCAGGCCATGAGCCCTGGCTCTGGCTCCATCTGTGTCTTCCCTCTCAGGTTGGGCTTTAGTTACTATTTTGTAGGCTCTGCGAAGGGTGGGAGCAGGTGGGCACGGTGAACCCAGCGCTGGGGGCTCAGTCTCGGGGGCCCATCGGGTCGTCGGCCCCCACTTCCAATGGGCTCACCTGTTCTAATTCCGGCATAATCGGGACAACTGCCTACACTTGCCACCTGTGGGTGAAGGAAATGATCCAGGCGTGAGTCGGAAGAATATTGACTTCTGTGTGTGCTGCAGATGCTGGACGACAAAGCCCATCCACCCTGCCCCTCGGGAAGCACCAAGGCCACTCTGGACAAGTGATGAGAAACAGACAGGAGAAGAGCTGGAGCAGGGCCCAAGGGCGGAGCTTCCCCCCATGCAGAGGAGCCCTCTGAAAACCCTCCTAGCTTATGTGTTATTCATTTGTTTGGCAAATGTTTGTCATGCACCTACTGTGTGCCAGGCACCGAGGACACAGCCCTAGTTGAGCTGCCTTTCTAGTGGGGGAAACCAATACTGAGAAAAATAACTAAGACAAGTATATAGACAATGATACGTGCCATGAAGAAAAATAAAACCAGGAAGGAGGCAGAAGACCTGAAGGAGGTGAGGAGGAGCAACTTGGGCATCTAGAGGAGGGGTATTCCTGCCAGAGGGAACAGTCAGTGCAAAGGCCCTGGGGTGGGAAGGGACTGGTGGGCTTGAGGAACAGCAGGGAGGCCAGGGGGCTGGACCACAGTGAGTGAAGGGGGATTTTAGAAGACAAAAGGGGATTTCTGAAATCAGCCTTCCACTGTCTCCTGGCCACCACCCTCACCTTCCCTGCTCTCTGGCCTCTTCTGGCCTCTTCCCACAGTGACTGCCACATGCTCAACTCATTCTGGCATCTAGGGCTCTGCACTTGCTCCTCTACCAGTTGGTACTTTTTAAGTCAACTTTCTCATCCTCAGCAATCAGTTCTGATTTTACCTCTTTAGAGGGAGAGGGGAGTTCCCTGATGGTGCAGTGGCTTAAGGCTTCAGCGCTGGCGCTGTCAGCACTGCGGCCTGGGTTCGATTCCCAGCCAGGGAGCTACCCACATACCAAAAAGCAAAAACAAAAACAAAAAAAAAATAGAGGGAGAGCCTCTCCCTGTCCCTGTCAGTCACATCGTGTGGCTTCATTTTCCTCCTGGTTACTATATTTCTCTGCACTATTCTGCTCATTAGGGCATTTACCTGCTAGTTATCATCCCCCCACCAGATGTGAACTCTCTGAGGGCGGTACCAGCATCACAGCACAGGTTGGGCATAGAGTAGGTGCCCACAAATATTTGTCTTTGGAGCAATTTATGTACCCAGAACTAACGTTCAGGCTCTGTCCTCATACAGACCTGGGTCCAGTCCTTCCCTGATTCTTACGTGTTGTGTGACCTTGGGCAAACCCCTCAATTCTCTGAGCCTCACTTTTCCCTCAGGGGAGAGAACAGGGATGAGTACAAAGTCAAGATCAATAAACAAATGTGGCTTGAGCCCCAATTCAATGAGGTTCAGGCACGTGTTAACAATCTCTTTTTATTATTGTTAGTGTTCTGCCTCCCACCTAAAAAGACATGGCTGTGCCCATTTCCCTGATGAGGAAGTTGGACAAGAGAGGTAATGAAAGTTGGCATAGGTTACATAGCTTAACTGAAAGCTTGCCAATTGGTAGCCTTCATGTTTTATTTAATCTGCAGTGGTTTAAAAAAAAAAACTTTTAAAGAATTAGTTCCTCTGCTTGCTAGTCTCCCTCTGCTCACTTCCTCATGCAATACTGGGCCCTGCAGGGGCTGTCCTGAGGGGCCACAGTCCCCAGCCCCTTGCCCTCTACTTGAACATTGGCAAGGAGGCACTGGCAGGAGACAGGAGGGCAGGAGGAAGGGGAGGTTTATACATCTGGTCCACTGTGGCACCCTCCTTGCTGGGTTACAATGACACAGTGGCTGCAAACCTCTCTGAAAGTTCCATCTCTCACCAGGCCAGGACATAGCCATTTACCTCCCCTCATCCCTTTGGGCTGGCATGATTGCAGCTCCCCATTGTCACTAGTCCTGGAGGCTATACCATCCATTACCCCGTCACCACAATATGAACAAGGCCAGGCAAGCCTGATAGAAAGTAAAGACCTTGAGGTGAAGAACCAAGATGCCTGCAGAAACAGAGCACCCTGCTGACCTGCAGCTGAATAAATCCAGCTGCAACCAGAAGAACCACCCGGCTGAGCCCAGCCTACATTTCCAAATTGCAGAACTGAGAGTTAAGTGGATAGCTGCCATTTTAAGCTACTGAATTCTGGGTTGGTTTATATGGCTACGAAGCTAAGAGATATGCCTCATTTCAAACCACTTTGTCCAGGGGCCTTCAAGAACCTTCCCCCCTCCCTCTACCCAAGAGCATGAAAAAGTGACCTCCCTCCTGATGTAGGTGTCCCTCCCACCCAATGCCCATTCTCACTGGTGAGGATGACAATGCCTGTGATGAACAGCACAGCTGCAACCAACAGCCCCCGTTTCCGGAGAGTGGCCTCATCTGAACAGGGAAAAGTTGAGAGTAAGGTAAGAGGGACTTCACCCTTCCTCCCCCTGCATCCTCCCTGAGTAACTTACCATAGAAGAAGGGGTCGTCCTCACTTGAACCTGCAGGGGACAGGGAGCAAGTCAGAGTTCACTCAGCAAAGATTTGTGGATGACAGGGACAAGGAGAGGGGACACCGGTATCTCAGCCTTGGTGCACTTAAGAGCAAAACCCAGAATCCTCACGTGACACACAGTCTGGCTCCCATCACCCCTCTAACTTGACCTCATTCTCCCCTCACTCATTTGCTCCAGCCCTGCTGGTGACCTGCCAGACAACTTCTCACCTCAGGGCCTTTGCACTGGCTGCTTCCTCTGTCTAGTGCATCCATCCCATTAGCCTCATGGCTTCCCCCTCAGCTCCTTCTCAGAGGTCTCTGTGGCCCTTTATAGAAATACTCCTCAGTCACTCTCTCAGCGTGACCATGTTCTATTTTTCTCGGTAACAACTCAAAACCATATGCTACATAATGATGATGATGATGATTTACTGTCTCTCTCCCCTGAACAGAATGTTTGCTCCATGAGGGCAGAGATTTTTTTGTTATCTTGTTCACAGCTGTACTCTGCACATAGGTAGGTGCTCAATGAGTATTTTTTAAATAAACGAATGAATGAATGGAATCTCTACGTGACCCGTGGGCATTCCATTTCCATCTGTTCATTTTGGCTGGGGCAGGAAGTGGAAGATAGAACCACAAGGGGAAAAATCAGATGCCCCTAGAAACAGAGCTCCCTGCTGATCCCCAAACTGATCTCAGATGCATGAGTAAATCCAGATGAGACGAGAACCACCCAGCTGAGCCCAAACTGCAGGCTAAAGTTTTGTTCTCAAGAACTAAATAAATGGTTGTCACTTTAATTCCTTGCTTTTTGGGGTGGCTTGCATGCAGCATTCACTCATGCATTCATTCATCTATTCAGATATTTATTGCATGTCTATGGCATACCCACCCTCTGCCAGCCTTAAAATCATGTATTCACCCAACATATGTTTACTGGGGACGATTCTGTATTACAGGTGCTAGAAAAACACAGTGAATCAGAAATATTCTGTTTTTAATCTGGGAGGGAGTTACTGACCAGGTGGCCTGAAAGCAGCGTCTGTGGAGAAGCCTTTATGTGGGGGCTGCTTGGAGAACGTGGTGTCTTGAGTGGGACCAGTAGAGATTGGCCGGAAGACACTGGACAGCAGGAGTGAGACTTAGAGGAAAACAAGGGACATAGTGAACATTGTATTCAGTTGAAACCCCTCTCCCATATACCTTCAGTGGGCAGGCACAAGTGTCCCCCACTCCCACCCCCGGAGGCAGTAAAGAATGGCAGGTATGGAAACATTGAAACAAGCCTACACTTTCTGCATAAGACCAGTTGCCCCAACCACCTTGTCCCTCTCCTAGGACTCTGTGGACTGCCCCATAATCCAGGAAGTAAAGGATAACATCTGTCACAGCCAGGCAGGGGGCCTCTGAGACCCTGGCCCAGTTATAAAACATTTTAAATAGCACTTCTGCCCCAGACCGAAAATACCAGAGGATTCCTCTCTTCAAAAACATTAATACCTCCACCCCGCCCCACCAAAAGACCTGTTCCTCTGACACTGAGAAGTCCCCAGAGAAGTGGTTACCACTGTCTGATGCCCCACTGTGAAGCCATCAGGTAGAAAAGCTACCTCATGAACCCGAAGCTCCTCCAGGTCAATCTCAGTGCCTCACCTCCAAAACAAGAATGAATGACAAAGGATTCCAACAAGTTCTAGAAAGCCTTGCCCAGAGGAAGGTATATGCAAGATCAACAGCAGGACAGAGGTGGAGGTTACCAAAAAAATGTCAAGGACAGCCTGGGTGGCATGAGGTGATCAGACACTCAGGCAGGTGCTAAAGAGCCTGGGCTCAAATTCCATTCTGCTGCTTAAGGCTGTGTGGCTTAGGGCCAGAAGAGTAACCTCTCTGGGCCTCAGTTCCCTTCCCTGTAAAATGGAGTTACAATAGTTTCTGCCACATCAGAGTGGTTGTGAGCATTGGGTGAGTGACTACATGAAAGCTTAGCACACTGCCTGGCATGCAGCAAACGCTCAGCAAACGTTGGCTGTCAGTATCACCTACTGGGCGATCACTCAGTCCTCCATTCTTCTGGGAGCAGCTCCCCGGTCCAATCTGGTTCTCCTGTTATAACCCGGGCCACAAGGGGGAGCATGTGACCCAGTCTCACCTTTCCCTGGGACCTTTCAAATTCCAAGAAAGGATTCTGAGTGGAAACTAGGGAAAACTTCAGATCTGAGCCAACAGATGACAAGAGCCATTTCTTCACAAGGTGGAAGACAAGCTCCAGCATGAGACAAACAAAGGTGGAGGGAGAGAGGTGCTGGGGGCTCTTTAGCTCAGGCTTTGGATGACCCTGAGGCTCAGCCATGCCTTTTACCCACCTTGGCTCCATGACCCATGAGCCCAGTTGAAGTTCCATCATGTATAAGCAGGAATATGGGACAACATATAGTAGCTCGGGTCAGCAAGGACTTGGAGCAAGTGAATCAGAGATGTGAAGATGTTTTCTCAATTGGAAAGTGTAGACAGAGCTGACCCCCCACCCCCACTTTTGTGTAAAATAGAGATGATCCCTTTCAAGACGCTTCATTTCTATGTGCTGTAAAATTGTCTTAATAGACAACATTTGTCAGAATGAGATGTTTTACTGCCATCACTGGAAAATTTTAACAATTAAAAAACTGTTTTAGAGGAACGGCATGGCCCTAAGAGGAGGTGCTCTCGCACAATGCCCAGTCTGCATACTGTGCCTATGTGTCAGCCTGGGAATGGCCCAAGCTACGTTCCAGGAGAGGCTGCCCCTCAAATCTGAATCATCACACAGGCATGAGAAGCCACGTGTTGCCTGCATCTAGGTTCAGCCCCCTTCCCTGCCTCTGGTAACATTAGCTATTCAGTGGTCTTGAGGGGAACCACCTCTTCCCTGACTCTTGGTCTATGACAGGCATGTCCAACCTGCAGCCCAGGACGGCTCTGAATGCAACCCAACACAAATTCTTAAGACATTATGAGATTTTTGTTTATGACCCCCTTTTTTTTTAGCTCATCAGTTACCCTTCGTGTTAGTGTATTTTATGTGTGGCCCATGACAATTCTTCTTCCAGTGTGGCCCAGGACAGCCAAAAGGTTGGACGCTGCTGGTCTAAGTAGTTCAGACAGGGCTCACCTGCTCTCCAGCTCCAGGGTGGAGGCACAAGACTCAGATCTGACCAATCAGAGCAGTCCATTTCCCAGGCTCCCATAGGTCAGACATGGGCATGTGACCCCAGCTGAGCCAATGAGAGTCAATTCTAGACCTTGGGCTGCAGATGATGAGAAATATATGCTCTAGCTTCTGAGTTTGGACTTAAACTTAACACTGTGGAACCATCTTTGCCACCAAGAAGGGGAAAGCCACTTGAGAATGAAGACAATAGAGCTGAAAGAGGGAGCAAGTCAGACATGAAGACAAGCTTGAGCTCCTTGATCCAGCCATGCCTGAAATTTGTCCCTCTGGACATGACACAGCATATACCTACAATAAGTCTTTTTTTTTTTTTAAGTTAGGTTTTCTGTAGTTTGCCACTGAAAAGCTCCTGCTCCAACAAGAAGGCATGACCAAAGGACACCCACAACCCCATTTCCCAGCATCAGCCCTGTGAAGCAACCTGAACAATAGAGGGTCTCCAGTATATTGGGACAGAAAATGCTGCAAACTAGATGCCCCTCTTGGGGACACTTGCTGCAAATAAGCTTTATTAAGACTCTGAGAAGTCCTGCCAGAAAGACACGTGTTTAGCTTTATCTCAGAGTTTCCCAAACACCTTTGGCCGCAAGCCAAAAACAATTTTTTTTTTTTTGAAAATGTATTAACAATTCCCCAAACGGATGCTCTGAGAAACATCCTTGGGGAAATGCTGACCTGGTTAAAGAATTAAACAAAACTTGCATGTGGCTGTCTTAGTGCCAGGCTTTACCTTTGGTGCTGCTCTCATCTGTCCCCGGATCTGGGGTTTGAGGCACATCCACTGTCATTGGTTGCTGCGTCTGGGCCTCTGTCTGGGGTGGTGGTGTCTCTACTGGGGTCAGAAGAGCAAGGAGGGGAGGGTAAGAAATGAGTGAATACACGACATGGGATCCACAGAATCGCAAAGGGCCCGCTCCCCATATCAGGTTGGCATTCATATACCAGGTGGGGGTGGTAAGGGGGACTCGCACACTGCGGCTGGCAGGGCAAATCGATGTGGCCATTTCTCAAGTGGCTTTTAAAACGAATTTCAGTGTTCATGCCGTTGGCCCTTATCGGGTTGCGGGTAAAAGGAGGGTTCTAGAGCCAGGTTCCTGGGCCCCGATCCCCGCCATGTCACTGATACGCTGGGACACCTTGGCAGAGTTACTCTGAGCTTCCACGCCCTGATCCATACGGGGAAGCTAACAGTCATTTCCACCTCAGAGGGCTTGTGTGGGGACTGAATAAGCGAACCGAGGTGAAGTATTTAGAAGCACGGATCAAGGTGCTCATAACGACGCGGAGGGCTCCGCGAGCGCGCACGGGCGCGCTGGGGCAGAGCGCGCAGCCGCGAAAAAGGAAAGAGCAGGGTTTCTATGGGGATGTGGGAGGAGCTTCCAAATGTATCATTTCACAGGAAGAAGGAAACAGTTGCAGAACAACAGTCCTAGAATACCCTGAAGTTCACACGAAGGCACCTCCCAGCACGTGTATTTGCTCCCGGCCCCACCCACACGACCCAGTCACCTTGGGGAACTATCTCCAGCCCAGAGCTAACAGGGAGGGCCTCTCGGACACGGGGATAGAACAAGGGTGGGGAATGAACAGAGGGACTGTGTGTCACCTACCGCAGTCTCGTAATTCCCAAGGGGTAGTGTTTGTGTGCTACCGTATCATTAAATGTCAGCGGGAAAAACGGGGGAGCCCTTTCCGAATCACGTGAGCCCCCAAGACAGAATTCAAAAATGATTTGAAAAGTCAAAAACGGAAAAAGATGAAGAGATTAAAGGGACAAGTGAATGGGGTTGGCACATGGGGAGTTTCTGGGGTGTCTGTAAAGCTCCATTTCTTGACCTGGTGGTGGTTCCTTAGGGTTGCAATTTAGAATAATTGGCTAAGTTTTACACTTACGGTTTTTGTACTTTGCGACCTGCATGTTACTTTTCACGACTTCAAAAGATTTTTTTTTTTTTTTTAAACAAGTGAATGGAGTTGGCTGGCTGCTTCACTACAAATTAAACCAGGGGATTCAGAGCTGGGGGTGGGGGTGGGACCGAGATGGGTAACCAAGGAACCAGAGTGTCAGAGGAAGCGGGGTAGCCATGTCTGTCCCAGGCCTACCACCCCCCCCACCCCTGCCCCACTCACCACCAGTCTGCAGGGGTAAAGCCTGCGGGGTGGCCTGGAGTTCTGCGTGGACTGCGTCTGAAGTCCAGAAACAGGGAGAGAAGAGAGAGGACATAAGGAGAAGGTCCATGGATGGAGGTACAAGGGGATTTCCATAGCAACTCAAAGTGTAATGGAAGTGACTTAATTAACCCCCACCCCCCATTTGCTCACTGCCTAAATGCAATGCAAGTATCTCCCCTGCCTCAGGCCGCCCCTCCCACGGACGTCCACTCCGCTTCTCCGCATCCACCTGCCTCTGGTGGGAGGCCCTGGCCCTTCCTTTGGGAAACCCTCCTTGCCTGCCTCTCACTGGGGCTGGCACCAGCCCTGCTGAAGGCTGAACATGAGACCCAGGTCTGGCCCATCGGTTTCTGGGCCTGTGGCCACAATGTTCAGCTCACGGGTGGGCATGTGACCCGAGCCTGGTCCACGACACTCAGTTCTGGGATATTTGCTAATTTGGGGAAAGGGAAATTCTCTTTCCTCTGGATTCTTGGCAGGTAGGATGGCAGCCCTAAGTCTCTACCATCTTGGCCCCATACAAGGAGAAGCTCTCTGAGAATGAAGCCAACACAGAGAAAACAGAACCAAAAGAGACGGATACTGGTTCCTGATAGCATCGTTTGGGAACCTACAGGGGTTCCCTGGTGGTGTAGTGGCTAAGGCTTCGGAGTTCTCAACGCTGTGGCCTGGGTTCGACTCCCAGCCAGGGCACTAACCGCCCCCCCCCCCAAAAAAAAGAACCTACACTGAGCCGTGCCTGAAGGTCTCTCCCTGGACCTTTCAGTGACACAAATTCAAAAGTTCCTGCTTGGCCCAAGCTTGTGACTTTAGTTGCTGCTATTATTTGCAATGACAGGATCTTAACAGACCAGTCCCTCTTTCTTTACCTGAGGTTTGAGTCAGGGCACAAATGTTCACAGTGGTTGAGTCGGCTAGAGAAATGGATATGGCCTCCGATGTCTGTCCTGAGAAATCCTGAGAAGCCAGGGAGGAGACTCGGGTGCTCCTCTCACCAACATGCCCACCCTACCCTCCTTTCTGAAACCTTGGGGGTGCCTCAGGGGGTCCTGTCTGCTCCCTGCCCATCCTTGTGAGATAGGAGAGACAGTTTAGCCTAGTGAGCCCAGCCAGAGCCCTGATCCCAAATTCTATTCCCAACAGCTTCCTTGCTGTGTGACCTGGATCAAGTGAAGACCCCACTCTGAGCCTCGGTTGCCTCAAATGCAACGTGGGGATAACTGAAGCTACTCCTCAGGGCTGTCGAGAGGGTAAAATGAGATGGAGTGGGGAAGAGTCTCCTGCACTATCTAACATGCAGTCAGCACTAGATACAGCCCCTGCCTAGCCCCAGCCCAGCCTTCATCCTCTCCCTCCTGGACGTGATCGCCAGCTCCGTGCCAAACTGCTCCCCCACTTCCCCACCTCTGGCCCCTCCTCAATCCTGCCCTGCCCCCTACAGTCTGCTCCCCGCACATAGCAGAGGGAACCCATGAACACCTGAGACAGACCACAGCCCTGCTGTCTCAGAGCGACACTGGGCTGCAAAAGTCCTCACCCTGCCCCCAAGCCCCTCACCTCCACCTGGGTGCTGTCACCTCTCTGACCTCTCCTCTCCCCACTCTGCCCCTGGTTCACCCCAACCCAGCTACCTGGCCTGCCTGTGGTTCCTCACACTCACCAAACAGCACTTACCCCTTAGACACCTGCTGGGTTCATTTCCTCATCTCCTTCAAGTGTCTGCCCAAATGTCACCTCCTAGTGAGGTCTTCCCTGACCATCTTATTTAGATGATCCTCATTGCTCTCCTCTATTTTTCTCCATGACATGTATCACTGTTTAGCCTACTATATGAGAGGTGGCCCCCCAAAACCCAGATTTACCTTCTAGAGGTACAGACTTCCCCCACTAAGTGAGTGTTCCAAAAGCCCATCTGTATCCGTGGACCAGCTGGCATTGCTGTGAGAAGCTGTGTTCAGCTTCAGTGATTTATTTTTTCTTGGAGACTCTTTCAAAGTGTGTCCCCATTTCATGATGAGGGATTTACACGAACAACACACAGCATGACAACGCGCCTGCCCACACCGTGCTCAGTTTCAGCAGTTTTTGACCAAAAAAAGGGCGTGACCCTCCCGATTCACCTGATCTCACCCCGAGCCACCTTTCTTGTTTCCCGGATGAAAAAATTCCTCAAAGGGAAACGCTTTGCCGATGTGGAAGGGGTGAAACAAAACAACGGCAGAAGCACTAACAGGGATCAACATCGACGAGTTCAAAAACTGTTTCGAGATGTGGAAAAAGCATCTCGATAGGTGTACTGCATCAAATGGAGAGCACTTTGAGGGCGACTGAAGTTTAACCACGTATGTATTCTTATACATACACAGTTTTTTTATAAATTCAGGGGGGGTTTGGGTCCCCCCTCATATAATTTACTGGTGGGTTATTTATAGTCTGTCTTTCCCAAATAGAATGTGAGCTCCCGTTCTATTCATTGCTGTTTCCGCCGTGCACAGAATAAATCCGGCACAGAGTAGCTGCTCAACTAATAGTTGTTGAATGACTGAAGGAATAGATAAAAACCACGCTATCGAAGAGAACTCTTCAGTGGAGAGTATGCTCTGGGTTCCAGGGCAGACAGAATAATTGCATCCCAGCCCTCCACTCTAGCCTCTGGCACAGGCACTTGCCTTTGCTGAGCCTCAGTTTCCTCCTTGTAAAACAGGCCGGGCAGTATGTGTAATACAGTTAGAGCTGAATCGGATGCGAGCTCCCGCACACACGGCACTTGCCACGCAGGAAGCACCTGCCTCTTGGAAAGCTCCTGCCAGTGCCACCGCAGCTACTGCCTTCAGGAAGAGCTTGTCAGGCAAGGGGGAGACATCTCCAGGTCTTGGACTGGACCCAGCTCACCCCTCTTGCCTCACTGTGCATCACCCGGGGATCCAGGAAGCTGCTCTGCTGGGAGCCCAGGTTTGCTGGCTGCTGAGTAGAAAACTGACACCGGTCTCCCCGCCAAATCAAACGCAGTGAGTTCTTCTTGGACGAGGGATGGACACTGCTCAGCAGGACAGGCTCTGGCCAGACTCGGTGGAAGCGGCCACCCAGTTCTGAGGTTTCCACGAAGGGTGTAACCCTGTTCCCCTCCGTGGGAGCCCCACTTCCTGGTGCCGGCTCAGTAGCGGGGTGAGGACGCAGGACAGAGCATCCAAACCCACCAGCTGCCCACCCAGCAGTGCACTCAAGGTAGGGCAGGGTGGAGACAAGGCCTGGGCCTTACCTCTGATGGGGAGAATCAGGCCAAGGATGGTGAGGAGACGCAGGTGACCAGAGGACGACATCTACAGGGCAGGCGAGAGCTGGGGTCAGCCATGATGTGAGTGAGGCAGGCCCAGGGCAGCCCTGGGGGGGTGCTTCAGCCCCCTTTGCTTCCCTGAGCAGGCACCTCTGGCTGCAAGGACCCTCTGTCAGCACTGACAGGAGAGTCTCAGAGGTGGGGGTCCCCAGCTGCCACCCCTTCTTCCCTTTGCAGGTCCCAAAAGAAAACAAGACACGTTAGACCAAACCGGACTTCCAGTAGCAGCCACTGAACACAGACACGCGGGGCAAAGGAGCACTTACCCCTCTTGGACTGACCCTGCTGGGCTCCCAGAGGGGGCTGCGGCACAGGAGGATCCTGGGGCCTCTTCCTTCCCTCTGGGGTTGTCCCCCAGCCCTGTGAGGAGTCAGCTAGGAGGGGGAAAAAGGAAGAGTGAGTCACTTACTCCTGATCGCAGAGGAACTACTGAGTGGTGGGGGGGCGTCGCCGCAGGGACAATCGAACAGGATGCGGGACAGGCAGGTCTGGGAGGGCCTGGTCTGAAAGAGATGGAGGACCGTTGGGGAGACTGAGGCAGGAGGGAGCGAAGCAGGGCAGCCCACAAGCAGGTGGGAGAAGTGAGCACAAATAGGGGGCCGAGAAGATCTGCTAAGAACAGCCGTTACCCACCTGGACCCGGGGCCCGGGGCGCAGGGGAGCGGGAGGAGGAGAGTCGGAGCAGAGACGACGGCCGAACTAAGGGGCCGGGGCCGGCAGCTTTGGGAGAGGAGGCGGCGGCGTCCAGGCAGAGGGTGTGGCCAGGAGAGCGCCGGCGGGCGGGCGGGAGGGGACCCAGACGGGCTCAGTCATTTCCTCTTGGGTTTCCTGGCTTCAGAGCCTCGGGTGGGAGCAGGAGGGGCAGACGCTGACGGCCGCGGGGGGCGGGGGCGCGGCAGGGCTGAGAAGCAAGGCGGTGACCCCCATCCACCCGGCCGAGGGGAGGATGAGCGCGGGCCGCAGGGCAGGTTGGGTGGTACTCCTTCGGGGAAGGAGGGGGAGAAGGGGGAGGGGTCTGCTAGGGTCAGGGAGGGGAGAAAGAAGGGGCACCTTGCGGTGAGGTGGGGGGCGGTGAGGAAGGGAAGAGACACTCAAAGGGCTCGGACAAAGAGGGGGCCACTGCGGGAGCGGGAGGAGGGAGAGGGAGCAACTCTGGGCACGTAGGAGAGAGCTTCCCCAGGTTCAGTTTTGCCCCTCCCCCATTTTGTCCCCACAGATGAGAACGCACAGACAGAACAGGGGGGAAAAACCAAATGCACATTTATTAAGCTCAAGACATAGACACCGAGGGTGCAGGGGACCGGATCCTCGGAGAGGAGACAAGGAGGTGCAAGGGGGCAGTACAGGGGGACTCTGAGGGGCTGAGGGTGGACTCCGGGACTCCAGGAGCCGGAGGGCTGAGTCCCTGGATCTGGGATGCAAACGGGCTCTTTGAGGGGTCGTCATTGCCAAGGCCAGGGGAGGGGCGGCGGGGTGTAGCGGCTCCAGCCTCGGGGTGGGTGGGGCGGCTCATTCCCGGGAGCGCTACCCAGCGGCGCAAGGCTGGGGGTCCCCACCGTCTCCACCCGGTCCTCAGGCTGCCGCACTCGGGCAGGGACAGCAGTGGAGGTGCCAGGCTGGTTTTACACGCCGCCACCTCCAGGGGCTGCACAGAGAGACAGAGGGAGAGACAGAGACAGAGACAGAGCAAGTGAGCCTGGGTCAGCGACTAGAGGGGTGTGAGCAGCCCCCCGCCCCGTGGCCAGTGAGCCCCCCATCCCCGCCCCCATGGAATCCAGACCCCCAGGGACGATCCCCACTCCCTAGGGTCTGGTCCATATAGGGGCACCGGTGTGGCTTTTGTCCTGCCCCATATAGGCCACTGTCACCGAGGGGTACATACCTGTGATGAGGGACATACCTTAGCTGAGAGCCCTGGCCCAGCTAAGGCTTTCCTGAGGTCAGAAAGGGAGTCTCCATACCCCTCCTAAGCCCCCAACCTCCTCCTACACCCCCACCCTTTTCCCAGGTACGTGGGTCCATCACTGACTGGAGCGGGTCAGTTAGACCGTGGCCGCCGTCCCCAGTCATCCACAAAGTGCCCCCTTCATGTTTTTAAGTCTCATTAAAAGAACAAAACACATGAAATTCCACACCCCATTTCCCCAGCTATTGAGTACCCCAAGGCCCTCCCCACTTTTTTTTCAGTTATAAGAACTTTATAAGTGGCAGAGAAATTCCCATCTGATTTCTTTTAGTCCCTGGAAAGGGCGCAGTTCCACTAAAAACAGGTCAAGATATTTTTACATAATTAAAATGAACACCCCCAAGGAGCCACAGTCTTCCATCCACGGGCCCATCGCTCTCCTACCTCCTACGTCTGTCCGTTTCCTTTTCACCTTCCAGCCACCTGCACCACTGTCCCCCTCCTGCGCCTTCGCCCCTCTGCACCCCAGCGCACCCCGACACTCCATCCCCTCTTCCACCCTCCACCCCCTCCTCCTCTCCTCTAGGCCCCCCGCCCCGTCCTCTCTGTTCTGCCTTAGACGGTCCATCGTCCCATCCCCGTGCTCCTTACATCCCCACGTTCTGTCTTTTCCGACATCGATTTTAAAAATCTGTATTTTGTACATCTCTCCTCCTGTCATTTTGGGGCGATCATGCAGAAGCCCTCCCTCCTCCCCTCCCCCCTCCCTTTTGCTCTGTCCTGTCATACTGGATCTTCCAAACTGAGCAATAAAGTCTGGGAAATGTCCCACGAGTCTACTTCCCTGCGTCTCCAGCACTCGACTCTGCCTTCATTCTGACTCCAGAAGTCCTTTTCCCACGTGGGGCCCTGTCTTCCCAGGCTGACGGCTTTGCCCTCTGGGAAATTAGCTCGTCCTTGCTCCTACAGGCTTGCGTACTTGCTTGTGGGAGGCTCGGTCGGCTCTAGGACTTTGCACACCCCACCGACGCCCCATGGTTTAATATTTTTAATCTGCGGGCTCTCGGCTCCTCCTGAAATCCCCAGTTCCATCCACTGGGTTGGTGGCCCCATTCTTAGGGACAGCCAGGGCAGCTCCACTTCTAATGACTCCTGAATCTAAGCTCCCACCTGTCCTCCCAGAACCACACACTTTCTCACCCTCACCTGAGGAGGGAAGCTCCGACTTGCAGGATTTGCATGTTGGGCTGTGGAAACAAAAATGAGAGAGAAAAGCGTTAGGAGGCTTAAGAGCCACGGGCTTGATGGGCAACACATGGCAGGCCCGGGGCCCTTCCCTTAGGGGAGCATCCCCCCCAGCCCCGCCCCCGCCCCCGCCCCCGCCCCCAGGCTGCTCCCACCCCTCGCCCCTCTCTCCCCACCGCTGGCAGACCTCTCAGACCTGGAGTCAGCCTTCCTGCACTTCACCTTCTTGCCTGTTAGCAGAGAGACAGACAGACAGACAGAATAAGGAGACAGGATGTGAGGGTCTGGGCGAAAGCCAACAGGGCCACTGTAGGTGGCTGGGGAGCCTCTCAGCAGCCCTATTTGAGGGGTTTGGGAGCCCAGGAAAATGTTACACTTACTGATGATGATGATGATGCCCAGCAGGAACATTATGGTAGCCAGAGTCATGCCCACCGTCTGCACAGTGTCATAGTCTGGGGAAGACAGTGGGGGACATCAAAGTGGGAGTGGCACCTCAGCCCCACCCCCAGTCTGGCCTCAGATCGCCCAGGCAGGACCCCGGAATTCAGGTATGCTGGCGGCCCCTCCAGTGCATGAGTGTGAGGACTGAGAGCATAGCTCCCCTTGTCTCTCCCCGCACCCTGCTCTGGCATGTATACGAGGGCCGTCCGGAAAAACTCCAGCCAGGAATGCCTCGATTTTTCATATGACATGGCTGGACAGCCCTTGGATATATGTCCTCCTTCTGTCCACCATTGTTGCCCATCTGGACTATTGCTGCAAGCAGTTCCTCTATGGTCTCCCCGCCCCCAGCCACAGGGATCCCGTTAACACCTGAGTCACAGCAGGGTCCTCCTCAGCTCAGAGCCCCCACTCCCCACCTCCCCATTTTCACTGCACTCGGAGTAAAAGCCCAAGTTCTCGCCACAGCCCACAAGGCCCTGCATGACCTGGTCTCTGTCCCTTCTCGGACCTCATCCCACTCCACTTTTCCTCAGTCCCCTACCTGCAGGTACACGGGGCTCCCTACTATTCCTGCAGCATGTCCGGCAAGGCCCTACCTCAGGACCTTTGTACTTGCTCTTCCTTCTACCTGAAAGCTCTGCCCCCAGATATTCTTCCCTTACCAACTTTGGGGCTTTATTCAAATGTCAGTGAAACTTTCTCTGGCTGTCCTACTTAGACTTTCCCATCCTCTCCTCAACACTTTCTAACCTGGTTCTTCCCTCTAGCTTCCTTCCTAAGAATTAGTCTCGCCTAATATACCACAGGAAGTATTTGATTTATGGAACATCCACTCCGCACCAGCAGTGGTCCAGGCCTCCGCCCTCAGGACATTGACTTGCGTGTTGTGATCAAGCAATAAAGAAAATGAAACAAAAACCGAGTCATGTGACCATGAATAGATGTGGTACGGCTCCTCCTGCCTGGGAGTCAGGGAGGGTGTCTCCTAGCAGAGCAGTCAACATTTGACCTGAAGTCTGAAGGAGGAAAAGGTGCCTTAGCCAGCTGTGTGCAGAGTGCTCCTGGCAGAGAGAACAGCAAGTGCAAAGGCCCTGAGGTAGGAATGCCCTTTGCATATTGGGGGAAGAGTATGAATGAGCAAAGGCAGAGGGCAGACGGGTTTGAGAGAGGAAACTGAGGCCAGGTCTGCTAGACCAGGGGGTACTTCTTTGAGCTTCAGTGCTGTGGGAATAATTTAATAGCATCATCCCAGTAAATCTTTCCTACAATCTCATGTCTGGGAGCTATGACTATCCCTTATTTACAGAAGGGCCCAGACAGGCAAAGTTGCTTGTGCAAGGCCACACAGCTAGTGAGTGGATAAGCCAGGATTCCAACTCAGGCCCCAAAGTGTTTTTGCTTCTCTGGTGAGTCCTGGTAAAGCCTAAGGGGGACACAGAAAGGGTACCCCCCAATCCTATTCTGTCCTCTAGGAGTCCAGCTGGTGTGAACGGTATCCGTATGGTCACATGGCCAGTGGCCCAGCACATGTCAGCTACAGCTGAAGCCACGTCAGCAGAGACCCATGGGGATTGGCAACCACCCCGCCATCCAGCCCCAGGGTGCCTTCATCACAGAATCTGCCACTCACCATAGTAAAATGGGTCAGGTTCTGGAGAAACTGCAGGAAGGAAGGCAAAGAAAGAGAAAGAGGGAAAACATAGTTAAACACTGGATTTCTTAACACTGTTGAACAGCTTGATGGGGCCACTGACCCAATGGTTTCTGTGTAGAAATCCAATAAAGTGACCCCTTCCTCTGGGTCATACAGCATCGTGACGGGACACAAGGCTTGAAGAGTGAAGCATAGGATGGATTCCAGCGCCCACTTACTCCATGGGTTGGTACCTTCCCTGTGCAGTGCACAACCTGCCCAACCAGTCCTGGTCCTAGTCCCCTGTGAGGGTCTTCCGCAAGCTACAGACTCATTTCCTGGAGACACACACATACTCCATTTGCCTGTGGTGCTGGGGTGAACAGACACCAATCCCACTGGCGGACTGCTGAGTGTCTCGGCTTCCCCTGCACACTCCCCCAGACCTCGGTCATCTGAGAGTTCCGAAAGGCAGGCACTGTAGTTACTGCTCTTATCCACTCACTTCTGCCACCAAATCCAACACAGGGGAGCTGTCCTATAATATACCCTATATTATGCTGTATATAATGTATCCTGTATTGCTTATTTCTAAGACACTATTGATTTTAAGATTCATGATTGACTTGGCAATGGCTTTCCCAATGTGTGTGTTATGCATGATGTATGGAAGTGTAGCACATGAAACACACCCATCTATTAGAAGACTCACCCTGATTTCGTAAACATGCATGTGGATGAAATATGTGTGTATTTGTTTCAAACAGGAGAACTCAGAACATCCTTCTGATTTAAGAACCCATCGTGTTGGCTCCTGAATTCCTCAGACAGCTCCTAGTACCCTCCGCCTTGTCTAGAGCAGAATTCTAGGGTACCACTAGGGCAAGGCAGGTGATGTCATTAGTGATCTTCCCCTTCCAGGCTCAGGAAGGGATGGCTGCCTTGAGGTGGGAGTGGAGAGGACATGTGACTAATCCTAGCCAATGAACTATAAGTAGAAATGTCATTGTTATGTCCAGGCTGGAGCATTTAAGGACCCATACAAGAGCTCCCTTTTGACTGGCCTGGTGACATGAAGGTTCAGGATGGTAACTGCTCCAGTTTTCTCTGGTGAATAGAGAAGCCCAGCTGACCTGTGATGGGCATATAGTATAAGTGAGAAATAAACTTTGGTTCTCAGAAGCCACTGAGATATTTGGTCCCATTTGTTACCTCAGCATGCTCTAGCTTAAACTGACTGATACAGTAGCCTCTATGCAAGACATTCATTCTCCTTCAGACTTCCAAAAGGAAGTCTTAGGTAGATCCTGATGTGCTCTCCAAGCCCTGTTAGTCTCTTCCTTTTCCTAAGAGAACACAGGCTTTGGGTTCAGAGACTTCAGTAGGCAACACCATCTAGGTAGAATTTTGTGACATTATTTGGTTTTCTCTTTTATTTATTATCTAGCGAGCACTTGATAGCACTGACTCCATGCTAGGCTCTCTTCTAAGCACTTTACAGATTTAAGCACATTTAATTTTCACAGCAGCTCTCTGATATAGGTGCTATCTTCATTCTCATTCTATGAAAGAGGGAGACTGAGGCCCAGAAAAGTGAAGTCACTGTTTAAGATCATTTTTATACTTGCCTTCAATATAAGAATCCTGCTTTTCCCATTTGTGGTAGTGATATAAAATAAAGCTGATTAAGTTTTCTAAAAGCTAATCCTTTGAAGGAAAAATATTAAATAAACAGCAGGGAACATTTGGGTAGGGCAAAAATCATGAAGCTTGTAATCAAAAGCATCAAGATGGGAAAACATTATTTTAGAGACATCTGTGCTCTGTCTTAGCGCCCCCACCATATGGGGAGTAAATTTGTTTGACTCATCTCTGCTGTTAATTCAGGCATCTATGAAAGTCTGTCAAAGAAGTTTGAAAGAGAGGAAAGGAAGGAAGGAAGGAAGGAAGGAAGAGGGAAGCAAGAGGCAGGAAGGGAGAGGAGGAAGAAAGAAAGAAAGAAAGAAGGGAAAAAAAGTGAGTCCCTGCTGGACTGCAGGGGGCTGCACCAGAGGTGGAGCTGTTGGATTATCCTGCTTTTGTCTCCCGTGTTTCCTCCCACATACCCTCTCTGCCCAAACCATCAGCAGCCCACTGGGTGAGCCCCTGTCCGGGAATCCTCTTTGGTTCCTCCTGGGCGCTCCATGCTCCATGCAGAAGTTCCTCTTCTGGTCCCTGAAGCCCAGCAATCTGGGTCCCCGGAGCACGGCTGGGCGAAGGGCGGAGCCAGGAGGCGGGAGAGGGCAAGTACACCACTCTGGGCCAGTTGTCAGAGAGCGATCAGGAAGGAGGCGGTTGCTATGGCAACCGGGGCAACTTGAGAGGTGAAAAGAGGTGGTGGGTCTGGGCACCCCAGGCTGGCTGGGGTTCTAGGGGAGGCTTGGAGGTTGGGTTTCTAACTCCGGGGCCAATCTTGACTCCCTCTGCTCCCTCTGTACCTCCTACGGGTTGAGCCTGCAGGGCTGGCTTCTGGCCAAGCTGAGGTTCCTTCTCAGGGATAGGGACCCAGGCCCAGTAGGGCTCCTGCATTCCCTGTCACCCCCAACTCTCCCTCCTGCTCTGTGACAGGGTGGGAAGAGACTTCGCCTTATTACCCTTCTGTCAGCAACAATCCATTGATTAGTTTCCTTAAGCAGTTTGCAAGGCACAATGTGCTTTTCCGCCCTCAGGATTTCCCAAGACCTGAGGTCCCCTCTCATGCTCTGACTGGGGAAAAGGTGGGAGTGGGTGGGTGCTGAGGCGTCTGTCCTCCCACCTCTGCCCGTCTGCTGCCATCGATCGTGCTAACCATCTCTGCAAAAAGAAGCCCTGGGCTCCCGCCAAGCCTGCTGGCTCAGCCCTGCCCCCTCTCCCTAGGGTGGCTTCCAGTCTCTGCAGCCCCCCCCCCCGCCCTGCTTCGAATTCTGCAGATACAGCTCAGTGCAGCAGCCCCCGCCTGCCGGGAAGGGGGGCAGGGAAGGAGAGATCGGAGTGGAGTGGGGTTCCCTTCACGGCCAGGGGCTCCTCAGCACCGCTAGCCTGTGCCCTGGCCCCGTTCTCAGTGCTGGGAACCCTACCCCTGCCCCCTGCCCCCTGCCCCCTGCCCCCAGTTAAAGCATCGGACCCCTTGCTCCTCTGCAGAAGCAGGCTCAGGAGAGGGGGGATCTTAGGGGAGAGTGCTTAAGCGGGTGCATAACTGGGTTAATGGGTGTGAAATGTCAATCGCTGGAGCTGGATGGGGTGGGAGGGGCATCTGCGTGCGCCAAGTGCACCTCCCGGACCTGACAACACCCTGCGAGCCGGCTGGAAAGGAGGGTCCTGCCTCCCGTCCCTGCCCACGGGGGCTCACTGCAGCAGCTGAGGCCCCACCCTGTGCTGCCTCTCCCCCTCTTGCTCTATTGCTCTCCGGCACTTTGGGTCCATCTCTCGCCTTCTCTGTCTCTCCCGGAGCCTCCCTCTGCACAGTTGCCTCAGTCCCTCTATCTCTCTGCCTCGGATGTTCTGTCTTTCGCTGCATCGCGGTCTGTTGCTCTCTGCCTCTCCCCTTCATTCTCCCTGAACCCGAGTTTCAAACCTGTCTTCTCTTGAGGTCTCTCTCCGTGTCTCTGCCTCTGAGTCTCCTGTCTGTCTTGGACTCTTGTTTCAGGCTCCGGTCATTCTCTTTCCGTATTTCTGTCTCCCTTTCTCTCTGTGTGTCTCTCTCCATCTCGCTCTCACTTCCCCCAGCTCTCCCTCTCCAGTCTCTCCCCTTTCCCCCCCTTCCCGCTGAACCTGCCTGTCAGGGATGCCAGGAAACACCCACCAGAGGCGCTGGCGCTGGGAAAAAGAGGCCATGGGCCCCCTGCCTCCGCTTACCCACCTCGGGGACCCTGAAATCGACGCGCACTTCTGGGGCTGCAGACCCGCCCGCTTCCCACCCTGGAAGCCCATCTCTGGGTGTCCACTACCGCCGCTGTGCAGGACCAGACAACCGGTTGCCATAGCTACCGATCCTAGCATCCTTGCTCTCCGGACTGCCGCTCTCCAACCGCGGGTCTCGCAGAGGAACGACACCACCGGGAGGGGGTGTCCAAGAGGCTCAGAGGGGCGCCAAGGGATGCACTGCAGGGGCCTCCGCCCATGGGAGGGACCGACATCCCCTTCCCTACTCCCCTCCCTTTCCAGTCCTGGAGTCTCCCCAGATCCTCTCTCTGAAGCTCTCAGATCCCCGAGCCCCCCTCCCCAGGCGACGCTCACCATTTGTGGGGGCCTGGGTCGGGGTCGCCATGCCGGGCCGGAGCAGGGGGCGGCTGGATGCCGAAGCGGTTAAGGCACGGCTGCAGCAGCTGGAAGCGGGACCGACTGATGTCGGGGGGAGATAGGGGAGCCCTTGTGTTGGGGGGGCCGTAGCCAATGGGGACCCGAAGAGCCCGCCCCGGTCCAAGCCACCCCCGCCCCCGCCCCCGCCCACTGCCGACGTCCCCGCCCCTTCCCCAAGGGTGGGGGCTCCCCTTGCCGGGGCCAAGAGGGCGCCCAGGCTGTCGCGCACAGGGACTGACATCCACAAGGCGCTGTCAGGAGAGAAAAGCACGTTTTATTGGAAGGCTGGGCGGCCGCGAGGAGTCGGGGGGCTGAGCTGGGGCAGAGGGCAGTCCAGGTGGCGGGGGGCGCGCGGTGGTGAGTGGGAGGCGTCAGGTGCCAGGGGAATCCTGTGGGGGTGAGAAGGGTGAGGCAGGGAGCCCCCCTCTGCCGTCCCGCTCCCAGAACCTTCCACCCCTTCTCCCCGCCCCACCCTCTCTCAGCCTAGTCAGAGCTGCAGGACCTGGCCAGGTTCCAGCGCGCCAGGTGTTTCTACCGCCTGCGGGTGGACAGACCTGAAGGGGAACACGGAGAGTTCAGGTGTCAGGAGGGGTACCCCACCTCCTGTGGAGTGGGGGGAAGGAGGGAGCGGCAGGGGAACTCCCCGCCCTCCGGTTTGCGATCAAGCTCCTCCCTCCTCGCGTCCCGACAGCGCCAGAAAAGGGGCTCTTGGAACCAGCCCTCACCCCCAAACACCCGAAGTCTCCCCAAACTCACGGCGGATGGAGCTGCGGAAAGTTCCCTCCTCTTCATCAGGTTCCCCGGTCCTGGCAATAGAGAAGCAGCGGAATTGGGGAGGGAAAAGGAGAGAGAGAGACAGGATCCCCCACGGCAGCCCTCATTGCACCGACTGGTGTGGCCTGGTGGGCGAGCAGCAGGCCGGCTTCCGCCAGGGGCACCCAGGGGCACCCAGGAGCCCTTTAGAAGGTGGCAGGAGGCTCTTGTAGCGGGTACCGATGAGCACCTCCCAGAGTGCTGGGGAAAGGACAGGGAGCTGGGGGGGGGAGGGGTGACCAAAGGGGCTGGAGGGCAGACTGCCTGAGATGGCCTCATCTGCTAATTGAATGATCTTGGACAAGTGACTTTAACCGCTCTGTGCCTCGGTTTCCTCATCTGTAAAATGCGGTTAATAACAGCACCTGCCTCAAAGACATGGCGTGAGGGGTCATTAACACACAGTGCAACTTGGGGCACAACCCAATAAATATTCGCCACTATTTATAACATCTACAATTGTTTTAACATGGAGAAGGCATTCATGCCTTGCCTGGGTTTAAAGTTTTATTTAAAGATGAATCAAAGAGCTAGGGACAAGGCTCTGAGCTAAACTGGGCCACCAAGTGAGGTGATCTCATTTCGCAGCGGCCTGTCTTTCACAGCACTTATCTCGCTTTGTGATTTTATGTTTGTGGGGCTGTTGGAAACTAAAGCTACCGCCTCCACTGGGCTGAAAGCTCAGCCAAGCAGGGAGGGCCGTGAACTCACGGCTGGGTCCCACGATCTGGCTTGGGACTTGGCACGCAGTAGGAGCTTAATAAAAATGTTGCTGAAGGGCCTCGGGGTGCAGTTTGAAGGGAGTTCCCGCCTCACCCCCAGGGCGGGAGCAGAATGAGTGACAGGAGGGCCTCTTACCTCTGCTGCTGGTTGAATTTGCACCGGCACCTTCTGCCTGTGGGTGGGTAGTGGGGGGTGTAGGGGGAAGACAAGGGCTGAGAGGCCGCTCCCGGCGGGCACGGGGCGGCGCTCTTGCTCCAGCTGGAGCTCGCCGGAGGCGGAGCCATGGGGACAGGGGCGGGGCCGGGGCGGGGATAGGGGCGGGGCCGGGG
>PVJL010013366.1:0-32617 GCA_004026885.1 Lyroderma lyra
GAGTTCTACCAAGCATTCAAAGAAGAATTAACGCCTATCCGCCTCAGACTCTTCCAAAAAATTGAAGAGGAAGCAATACTTCATAACTCATCCTATGAGGCCAACATTACTGTAATACCAAAGCCTGGCAAAGACAACACAAAAAAAGAAAACTATAGACCAATATCTCTGATGAACACAGATGCGAAAATCCTGAACAAAATATTAGCAAAAAACAGAAATCCTGAACAAAATATTAGCAAAAAACAGAATACAACAATGCATCAAAAAGATCAACCATCATGATCAAGTGGGATTCATCCCGGGAGCACAAGGATGGTTCAACATACGAAAATCAATCAAAGTGATACACCACATAAACAAAATAAAAGGTAAAGTCCATATGGTCATTTCAATTGATGCAGAAAAAGCTTTTGACAAGGTAAACACTAAATAAAATGGGTACAGAAGGAAAGTATCTCAACATAATAAAGGCCATATATGAGAGACCCTCGGCTAACATCATACTGAATGGGGAAAAGCTGAAACCTATTCCCCTAAAATCAGGAACAAGACAGGGATGCTCCCTGTCACCACTGTTATTTAATATAGTACTGGAAGTTCTAGCCACAACAATAAGGCAAGAGAAAGGAATCAAAGGTATCCAAATTGGGAAAGAAGAGGTCAAATTGTCACTATTTGTGGATGACATGATCCTTTATATAAAAAATTCCAAAGATTCCACCAGGAAACTATTAGAAACAATTAATGAATATAGTCAAATTGCAGGATACAAAATCAGTGTACAAAAATCAACAGCATTCCTTTATACAAACAATGAATTCACAGCAAAAGAAATGAGGGAGTCAATTCCTTTTGCTACCACAACAAAAAGAATGAAATACCTGGGAATTAACTTAACAAAGAACGTGACAGACTTATACACAGAGAACTATAAGACACTTTTGAAAGAAATTGAAACAGACTTTAAGAGGTGGAAAAATATCCCCTGTTCATGGTTAAGAAGACTTAACATTGTTAAAATGGCCATTCTGCCCAAAGCAATCTACAGATTTAATGCAATACCCATCAAAATCCCACAATCAAACTTTCGTGAATTGGATAAAAGAATTATTACATTTATATGGAACCATAAAAGATCTCGAATTGCCAAAGCAATACTACATAAAAAGAATCAGGCTGGTGCATTACACTTCCTGACTTCTATTTATATTACAAAGCATCAATAGTCAAAACAGCTTGGTACTGGCAGAAGAACAGAAATAGAGACCAATGGAATAGAATTGAAAACCCAGAAATAAACCCACAAATATATGGACAAATAATTTTCGATAAAGGAGCAAAAAATATACAATGGGGAAAAGACAGCCTCTTTAGTAGATGGTGCTGGGAAAAGTGGAAAAACATATGCAAAAGAATGAACCTGAGCTGTGAAATCTCTCCATATACAAAAATTAACTCAAAATGGATTAAAGACCTTCATATCAGACCTGCAACAATAAACTGTCTAGAAGAAGACATTGGTACTAAACCTATAGACCTAGGACTCAAGGAAGACTTCATGAACCTGAGCTCAAAGGCAAGGGAAGTAAAAGCAAAAATAAATGAATGGGTCTATATCAAACTAAAAAGCTTCCGCACAGCAAAAGAAACCATCAGCAAGGCAAAGAGACAGCCAACTGAATGGGAGAAAATATTTGCCAATAACACATCAGATAAGGGTCTAATATCTAAAATATATAAAGAACTAATAAGACTTAACAACAACAAAAAAACAAACAACCCAATTAAAAAGTGGGCAGAAGAACTGAACAGACACTTCTCCCATGAAGCAATACAAATGGCCAGCAGACATATGAAAAAATGCTCATCCTCATTAGCTATCAGGGAAATGCAAATCAAAACCACAATGAGATACCACCTCACCCCTGTGAGAATGGCTATTATCAACAAGACAAGTCTTGGAGAAGATGTGGAGAAAAAGGCACTCTCCCACTGCTGGTGGGAGTGCCAACTGCTACAACCACTGTGGAAGGCAGTGTGGAGGTTCCTCAGAAAATTGGGGATGGAGCTACCATTTGACCCAGCAATCCCCCTTCTGAGGATCTACCCAAAGAACTTGGAAACCTTTGTTCGCAAAGACTTTTGTATTGCAATGTTCGTTGCAGCACTGTTCACAGTGGCCAAAACATGGAAACAACCAAAGTGCCCTGCGACAGACGACTGGATAAAGAAGCTGTGGTACATATACACAATGGACTATTACTCAGCTGTAAGAAAAGATGAAGTATTGCCATTTGCAACAAAATGGATGGACCTGGAGATCATCATGCTAAGTGAAATAAGCCAGACAGAAAAATCAAAGAACTGCATGATTTCACTCATATGCGGAATATAAAACTGAAAGCAAAGAAAAAAATAAATGAACAAATAACCCATGGACACAATCAATAGTTTAATGTTTATTTGGGGACGAGTGGGCTAGGGAGGGGAGAAAGGGGAGGTGGTGGGAGAGGAGGGGGGGAAGCTAAATATAAGGTGATGGAAAGAGAAGTAAAAAAAAATTTACAAAAAAAAAAGAATTGAGAGTTCCTCTTTCTGCTGTGAGGCTGCAGGTACACCTCCTGGGTGTAGCAAGAGACACAAAAATTCTTTCAAAATGAGACATCACTTGAGGTTTAATAGGTCCCTTTCCTGTTGTACTTTTGTAGTACAGCTTTCTGGAAGAGAATCAACATTGATAAGACTTTCAGAGATTTCATGTTCAGGTATGTATGTCCACATGTTGCTTATACTTAGGTTAGATTCCTACATCCAGTAACAAGTCAAGAATAAACTCAGAAGATACATCTGGTATCTGGACAAACATATACAGGTCTTGAAAATAATTACTACCATTTATAGAAGAAAACCAGAAAAAGATAAATATTAATTTTTTTCTTAACTTATCACAGAATTACAACAGCAAGAAAAGTTTTTACCTTAATAATTGGAAATACAGGCATATCAGGAGTCCCAAGAGATTGTGCTTACCTTAAACACAATCTGTTGGAGATACCAGCTGATAAGAGAATTTGAATTGTGGTTATTATAAGTGGATAAAGCATGACAGTGGATTCCTCTTGGTAAGAGTTCCCAGGAGCTACAGCACACATTTCTGTGGGCTTGTCTCCAGACACATCTAAGTTCTCAACTAGAAAATCCAAATGGATATCTTCATGGAAATGACAGCAGGAGAAGGGAAATAATCACTGAGAACCCCACCTAGAAATTTCTTCAGGCAGACCTTCCAGGGGAAGAACATTTTCAGAAATTAATTCTGAGCAGTGAATGACAATGCTTACCTATCACATACCTAAGGATAAGGCACAGTTATCAGGGTTTAGAGAATCTAGAAACAAATTGTAGATGCTGCAGCTAGGAATAGAGTAGTCACAGGAGAAGCAAGCTAATAACAGGAGAGCCTTGTGGTGGTCAAAGCTCAGACCCAGCATGAAAACCTCACAGGGACTTATTCATAAGATTACATAATGTCCCCCAAAACATGACCAGGACACCAGTATTACAATAGCGGATGAAAATAGAGCAGTGATACAAAGAATCTCTGAGAGAAGAACTTAGAGATGCCCAAAGTCCACAGTGATACCAAATTGAGGACAGAAGATGATTTAAGAGTCTGCATTCATAGGTGGAGAATCAGGTCAGAACACTTCAGTCTGGGCCTCAGATTCCATTATAACTTTGGTTGGTGGTTTTGGCCAAAATCTCTCTTCTCATGGGTGTTGTGGTATATTCAGGAATATTCACAGGGCTTCAAGCAGAGGCCCAGATACTGCATAGGCACTCGTTCCTGCAGGAAATTGCCCAAAATATCTATGGGGTCACTGAGCTGTGATTCTGTCTCCACTTCACATGTGAAGGCCTGAGGTCTGCAAAGTAATTTCATGCAAGAAGGTAACCAAGTGGATGTAGTTTAAGGATTGATGGATCCTGAGTCTACCATGGTGATGGAGTGTCTGAGAGAAGGCAAGGTGTCCCAAACACTGTATGACAAAACAGCTTATCTTACCTGAGATTCCCAGCCCACCGGGTGACATAGCCCAGCAGCTTCATCTGAGTCCAATGACAATGGTATTGCCTTCTCTTACTCCAAATTCTCAGGTGTCTCTTCTCCTACATGTGGGGTTATCAGGGAACCTTCAGCAGTGGGGCTCTAAGTGTGCAATGGTGTGATTGGGCCTCATATTGGACCATCTGTGTGACAAGATTAAAACTTTCTCATGTGTCATCTGCAAAATTTCTATGTGTTATGAGAAAAAAACAAACCCAAGATTCATGTTTTTTTCAAGCCCGTGATTCTATATTATTTTTTCTGGTTCTCTTTTACAACATAAGTCACATATCCAGGGCCTGAGTACAGGGGAGAATGACAATTTGGTATGTATTACTGCTCAAAGTAGGCACTCCGTGTGTGTCTAATTTATGAAATAGCAGTGTAGAGGGTGCTATGGGCCATATGCAGGTGTTCTCAGATATCAGCTTTAATCAGAATAACTTAAAGGATATAAGCCCACTGTAAAGCCCTTGAGAGCTGCTGGACAGAATGACCATGACAGCAGACACATTTATAAACACAGCCTATATGGAGCTGAGCAGTCTCAGAGCTGAGGGCATGGCTGTGTATTACTTTGCGAGAGACAGAGTATAGTTACCCATATCCTGAGAGTGTCAGAAACCCTGAGGGAGAGGACAGCTGTTCAGAGCTAAGGAGATGACAGTAATGATGAGTCTTTTGACTTCCTCACACAGAATCATGAATCTGAAATGAGGAGTCACACTCTCATGGACATGTAAGTAACTCAGGGAAATGTTTAAAGTGTCCAGATGTTCTGCTAGAGAGATGAAGAGAAAGCCTTTTCTGAAAAAATTCTGTTTCCTGTTACTCTCTTTACAGAGGGCACATCTGTAGCCTCTTCATTCTCTGAACAAGAATTGTTAGTTTAGAATAATATGGGAGCACTTTGTTGGAGGCAGGTACTGGGTTGAGTCTCTAGTGTCTTTCTAGCAAGTTCTCCCACTTTCCCATATTTCTGATAAAAACAGAACTACACTTGGGAAAAAGTAAGTGTATGAAATCCAACCAACCAACAAACAAACAAATAAACAACCTTTCTGCTTCCTGGTCTGTGGTCAAACACCATATACATGACATTCCCGCAGATCGATCATAGCACATATTGGCAATGTCATGAATTACAGGTATGACAGGTTCAAGCAGAGTCTATGTCAACTCACCATTGTTACAATCCTCTCCTGCAAGGGTGGATTTCTAAAGAGGATTCTGCCCTCAGACCACAGCCCTGTTGGTGCTTCTGCCCCTAGGGCAGTACTTGTAGTCCTCACACAACAAGGAACAGCATGGAAAAACACTTGATGATGTAAGACTTATGTCCAGCCTCTATTACTTTCCTATGACAACTTAATTGAAGTACCAAAAACTTGGGAATAAAATCTACACACATTTATTTCCTTATACTCTAAAGTTCAGAGCATAAAATCAGTTTAATTAGATTATATAAAGTTGGTGAGAAGATTGCACATGCCCCATAGGGTCCAGGAGAGTGTTGTGGGTGAATATGTGTGCTCACTCTAAACTTTTATGTTGACATTCTAACCCACAAAAAAAAAGCATTAGGATGTGGTCTACTTGGGAGGTGCTAAATCATGAAAACAAAGCCCTCATTTTAAAAAATGGGGCTTTTCCAATGAAGCTATAGAGAAATTACTTGTTTTTTCTACCTTGTTGGACATAGAAAGGAGGTGCCAGACATAAACCAGAAAAAGGACCTCAGCAATGATGACCATGGTGGTGCCTTGATCTTGTAGTGCCAACATCCAGCACAGTAGAAAATGTATGTATCTGTTTGTGAACTACATAGGCTGTGGTTTCCTCTTGTAGCAGCCAGAGCAAACTAAAACCAAGGAGTTGGTTTGTTTTTACTTTTATTTTTTAATTATATTTTACATACAATATAATATTAGTTTCAGGTGTACAGCACAGTGCAGAGTCATACACACACACACACACACACACACACACACACACACATATATATATATATGTATGTATGTATGTATATAACTTAGAAAATCTTCATTTTTCATGGTTCCCCTTTAATACTATACATAGTTGTTACATTGTTGTTGACAACATTACTGATACTACATTTTACCATGTGACAATTCTGTGACTATGAATTTGCACATCTTGATTTCTTCCCCCTTTTTACCCACCCCTTTAGCTCTCCTTTAATCACCTGAACAAATCTAGTACCCATCTGCAACCTTACTGCACAAACTTACTGCAACCTTATGATTATATTTCCATGTTATACTCTGTATCTCCTTGATTATTGACTTCTAATACTCAAACGAAACTTCTCTATCTTTTTTTCTTATTTTTTCCACTCTCCCATTTCTCCTCCTAGGTTAAAGAAGTCCCTCTAACACTTTTTTGTTGTACTGGTTTGTTGGTGATGAACTTCTTCAGCATCTTCTTATATGAGCAGCTATTTATATGTCCTTCAATTTTGAAATCTAGCCATGCTGGACACATTATTCTTGGTTGTAGATCCTTGTTTCCATCATGTTGAATATTTTCTGACATTTTCTTTTGGCCTGATAAGCTATCTGATGAGAGTTAAATGGGTGTCCCCTTATAAGTTACCACTTGCATTTCTCTTACTATTTTTAGAATTGTATCTTATTCTTTAACTTTTGCCACTTTATTTATGATGTGTCTCTGTGTGTGGGACTCTGTGTGCTTCCTGGGCTCATAGATCTATTTCCTTAACCAGGTTAGGAAAATTTTCAGTCATTATTTCTTCAAATAAGTTCCTTATCTCTTGCTTTTCCTCTGCACCTTCTGGTAGGCCTATGATGCAAATGTTTTTATGCTTAATGTATTCCCAGAGGAATCTCAAACCATTCTTATTATTTTGGATTTATTTTTCTATTTGTTGTTCTGATTGGGTGTTTTCTGCTGGCTTTTCCTGCAAATCACTTGTTTGCACTTCTACTTCATTTACTTTGGTGACTTTTCTTCCATTTGTTATTTCAGTTAATGTAATCATTGCTTCCGTCTGGTCCTTTATAATGATTTATATGTCTTCTTTTATGCTTGATATCTCCCTGTTGAAATTACCATTCATTTTATTAAGAATTTTTAAAATCATAGCTTTAAGCTCTGTTTCTGATGGTTTATCTGTCTCCATCTTGTTTACTATTTTTGTCTGTTGTTCAGATTTTTTTGAGTTCTCTTTCTCTGGTTTCTCATTATTCCAGCCACTGTGAACACTCGCTACTACAGTTTCTTTGGTGTTTGCTGCTGAAACCATGTGGGCAGAGGTCTGTAAGGGAGAGGCATTAGTGGCTTTGTTTTCTTTTGGGGGATGTGAGGATCATGCAGCTGGTTTGGATGTAATTAAAACTTTCTGTTCCTGGTTTTCCCCAAGGACTCTGCCCTAAGCATTTGAGTCAGCTGTGCTACCGCTGGCCTTTAAGACCATGCTGATTGCCAACCAAGATACATGCCCACAGCCTCCTCTCTCATTCTCCTTCTTGGCCATAGCAAGATCACATAGCATGTGCTTACCACCCCATTGCTCCTTTTCCTCTTGGAACCAGAGTGAAGTCGAGCCACTGTAGCTTATAGACCAGTCTGCACTTTGTAGAGGCCAAAGTGAGGTCTGGTTGTGGTATCTCATGCTCCTGCCTTTGGACTTCCTTTTTTCTGTCATGCAGACTGAGTGAGGTCCAAAATGTTCTCTCCCTTAGACTTTTTCCTCCTTCCTTCCCCAACAGTAGAGATCCAAACAAGGACCCATGTGCCCCACGTATCTACACTTTCCCTTTTGTATCTTCTTTATTTAACTTTCTGACCACCTGCAGATACTTTAATGCAAGAAGCAGGTTCCTTATCTGATATTGTGCATTGTGTATCACTTCTCGGTCTTTACGCTAACATCAAGTGAGATTGTACATTGTGTAGAAAGTCGTCAGTTGAGCTATAGATGCTTTATTAGTTGTAATTTCCAGTGGAGTTTTTCACAGGTCTCTCATGCAATCATTTAGTTGCTCCTTCAAGAACAGTTTGTTTCTTAGTTGTTCTCTTTCTAGAGCTATTTACATGAGAAAATTTGCACAGTAACAAATTTCTTACATTCTGTCACATTGTCTCTTTCTTTCTTCCTCTCCGCAGCCAGAAGAAATACATCTTCCTTCAGTACTCACAATGTCTTTACTGCTTTTTGGAGTCTAATCTCTTCCTTACTTCCTCTGGTATGAATACTTGTTGTTGAATTACAAGTAGCTCAGATAATGCCAAATTTTTTTTATTCTACGATAACTAAATTAAGTATGGGGAGGAAGGTTAAAATGGCAGCATGAGAGGTACTCCTGAAAAATGCTTCTGAAAATTACAAAAAATACTCAGAGAACAACTATAATATAAATAAGCTAATAATTTCCTACACAAAACACAAACACAGCTAAGAGACCAACTCATCACCACAAAAGCACCTTCAGATGGGCAAAAAAAAGGCAAACTAAGAATAAAAGAAGGGGAAACTTCAGTGTATGGGGCCTCAGGTCCCTCCTTGGAACTCACTTAAGTCACAAAAGAGAGGAGGGATCAGGCTCTGGATAAGCAATCCAATTCTCACTCTGGTACCAGGAAAGAGAGAGGGAAGGCAGAGGCAGGGGCCATGTAATGCCAAATCCTGAATCCCACTCTAGCTCCAGACCAGATTGAAGTAGGGGCAGAAGCGGGATTGTCTGGACTTTACCCAGGCCCCAGGAGATAAAGAAAGTTAAAAAAAAAAAAGAAAAAAAGAAAAAAAGCTTGTGGGTGCACTTTTCTGTCTAGGAGAATATCTCCCTGATGGATCAGCATTTAAGTCAGCTGAACTCAATACTCAGGGCAGAAATCTTGGGCAAAGACTGAATACATAAGAGCTTAAGCCCACAATACTCTCAGTGCCCTCAGTGGCAAGCAGAAAACAAAGATAAGAAGCCTGGTTGCCTTTTACACCCACTAAAAGTTCTCTTTCCTTAACTTTTTCCATTATTCTACTGGCCCCAGAAAAAAACTGGCAGTGAGTGTTGGGTTAAAGATCAGAATATGTATAGCCCTCAGAATTGGGGAGACAGTACGTGAAAGGCAGATACACAGTATGGTTAGTTTCAGCTCCAGAATAGAAATAGTAGAGGTAAAGCAGTGACAGTGGGCTGGCAGCTATCATCATCCAGAGACACAAACACAAGAGCCATATCATCCCCAATCCACAAAAACAATCAAACACATCCAATCCTATCCTTCCTGGTTGAAACCAACTGAAATTCCCAAAACAGCTGAACCTCAACAGGTGCTTTACTTTATGACTGCAGGAGGAGTAGTGGGCTTCCAGAGCCTCAGAGTTCCATAACCCACCACGTTCTTTCATAAGGGTGGTGCACTGAGACAAAGGTAACCTGGTCAAAGAGAAGATGCCTCCCTAAAAAAACTACTCAATGCAAGGAAAAAAATAACACAAGAGAAAATAAAATGATACAGCAATACCTGCTGGAAAACAACAGAAAAACCTTTTAATATTTACCACTGCAGCATACATCTTGTAATTACCCAAAAATAAACAATTCAAAAATAAATATGAACAACAAACCTAACAAGTCTGCACAGAAAGAAAGTAATATTAAAAAGATAGAATTATAAAATTTAAAAATTGCAATTCTGAAAAGCATCAGTGAGATAAGAAAAAACAGACAGGCATTTTAATGATCTTAGAAATAAAATCAACAAACAAAATGAATATTTTACCAAAGAGATTGAAATTTAAAAAAAAAAATAGAAATACTAGAGATGAACAACTCAATATAAAAAATAAAAAATGAAATAGCTAGCTTAGGAAACAACGGGGGCCAGATGTAGAACTAAGTTAGTGATATTGAAGATAGAGATATGAAAATATCATAGAAAGTAAAAGAGAGTGACTTGAGAGTTAAAAAAAGGTAAAGAACTTGACAAGAATACTATGACTCCATTAGAAAATGTAAGATAATAACAGGTGTACCAGGAAAAAATAATGGACAGAGAGTAAAGCACAGAGAGTCTACTCAAATAATCATAAACAATTTCCCAAATCTATATAAAGACTGGCATTTAAATTCAAGAAGAAAACAGGACTCCTAACTACCTGAATTTTAACAGACTTGTTCCAAAGCACATCATATTAAATATGTTAAAGATCAACAACAACAAAAAAATTATTAAGGCAGCCAGAAATGAAAACCATTACCTATAAATAAAAACCCATGAGGATCACAGCAACAAAATGGCAGCATGAGGGAGGCCTCCAACAATTTTCTTTACATATTACAACTAATAAAAAACCTGTAACTAAGCCAAGGACCCTCTACACAATGCACACTCAAAGCTAAGAAACTCACTGGTCACATTAAGGTACCTGCAGGCAGACAGAAAATAAAACAAAGGAGAAATAAAAGGGAAAGAGTGGGAAAATAGCCATGTGTGGGGCCCCTCTTAGAACTCTACCACTGGGAAAGGGAGAAAGAAGAAGGCAGTGAGAGAACAATCTGGACCTCTCTGGGTCCACGGGACAGGTGATAGGAGATCCAGAGGTAGGATGCAAGATACTGCAACCACCTCACTTTGGCCCAGGGAGGTGCCGTCTGGTCTGCAAAACACAGTGGCTGGAGTTCACTCTGGTACCCAGAGGAATGGGAGCAACTGGGCACTGAAAACCACAGCATGAATGCTGGGCCAGGGAAGGAGAAAGAGGAGAGAGAGGGCTGCAAGTGTGTTTCATGGCCCATAACCAGGATGATCTGAAAGACTATCATATGGAAATGACCCCAGGGCTCAGGGCAAAATCTGCATGTTGGGCAAAGTGAGAATAGAAAGTCCCAATCATGCACAAACTCCCTTCATGACACTCAGAGCCTCAGGAAGAAAACAAAGCCACAAACACCCCTCCCCCTTAGACCTCTGCCTACCATCAGCAGCAAAAACCAAAGAATCCACAGCATGAGGGTCCAAAGAGGCTGCAAAAGTAAGAAACCAGAGGATGGGCGCTCAAATTAAAAATGTGAGGACAAATGATCATCAGAAACAGAGTTTAAAACAACAATTATAAAAATGCTTAAGAAACTGAATGATAATTTCAACAGCAAGATACTATGCATTAGAGAAGATTTAGAAACCATTATAAAGGACCAAAGAGAGATGACTACATTAACTGAAATGAAAAAAGGAATAAAAGTCACTAAACTAGGTGAAATAGAAGCACAAAGCAGTGATTTGCAGGAAAAGCCAGCAGAAAACACCCAGCCAGAACAAATAGACAATAATTTCTTTGAAAATGAGGATGGATTGAGATTCTCCTGAGACTCTATCAAACATAAATATATCAATATAAGTGGTATGCCAGAAGGGACAGCAAGAGATCCAGAAATTATTTGAAGAAATAATGACTAAATTTTTTTACATGCTGAAGTAAATAGATATACAAGTCCAAGATGTATGAAGAATTTCAAACAAGATGATCCCTAACAAGAACACACTGAGACACATCATAATTATAATGGCAAAAGTTAAAGAAAAAGAGAAAATTCCTGAAACAACAAGAAAAATGCAAGTAGTAGCTTATAAAGACACACTTATTTCACTCTCAGCTGACTTCTCATCAGAAACTTTACAGACCAGAAGGGATGGGCAGAAAATACTCACTATGATAAAAACCAAGGATCTACAACCAAGAATTATGTATTCAGCAAGGCTAGCATTCAAAATTGAAAGACAGATAAAGAGCTTCTCAGACAAGAAAAAGCTAAAGGGATTTATCACCACCAAACTAGTACTAAAACATATTAGAAGGACTTCCTTAAGATGGAAGAGTAGGTAAAATAAGGGAAAGAGGGAGAAATTTAGTTTGATTGTTAACAAAATCAAAAGCAACAAAGAAACAAAACTCATGGACACTGTCAATAATACAGTACTTACTTGGGTAAGGAAGTACTTACTTGGGTAAGTACAGTTCTTACTTGGGTAAGGAAGGAAGGACGGAGGGGGGAGAAGAGACAGGGACACAAATAAATAATGATGCAAAGAGAACTGACTCTGGGTGATGAACACTTCATACAACACATAAAAGAGGTAAAGTAGAATTGAACACCTAGGACCTATGTAATTTTTACTAATCAATGTTACCCCAATAAATTTTCAAAAAAGAAAGAAATAAAATGATCAGATTATCATCAGATTTCTCAACAGAAACTCTACAACCCAGGAAAATGAGAATCAAATATTCAAAGTAGTGAAAAAGAGAAATTACCAGCTAAGAATAATTTATCCAGCAAAGTTATTCTTTAGATATGAAGGAGGAATAAAGACATTTTCAGACTTACAGAAGCTGAGAGAATTCTCTGGCACAAGGCCAGTATTTCAGAAAATACTGAAGGCTATTTGACCTTTTTAGAAAAGTCAAAATAAATAGACATAAAGTGGGACAATGAAAACATTAGAGAAGAAGTATAAGTTTAAATTTCAAAAGGAGAATGAGGATAAAAACCATGCTTAAGAAAAGGTGCAATTTCATATATGAAACATTTTTTACATAAAATGAATAATAGCCATTACAAAAATAATTCCAAACTGATACACATAGCAAAAAATAAGAGAAAACATAAAAATTTCATAAAAACCACTAAAGTAAAATAACTGAAAAAATAAACAAGAAGCCAAAGAAACAGTTGAGATACCATACCAAACTACCAAAAACAAAAGAAACAAATACAGTAATAAATCTCTATATATCAATAATTACCCTAAATATAAGTGTACTGAACTAACCAATAAAAAGGCACAAGATAAAAGATTGAATCAAAAACAAAATCCCGGCTTTATGCTGCCTCCAAGAAATGTATTTCATCTACAAGGACAACCAAGACTCAAAGTCGCACAGGCTAAGTTGAGAGACCCAAGAATCAAGAAAAAATACCTCATGGTAAAAAGTGGGGGGTGAATGGGATAAAAGGAGGGAGCAGAGCATGGACAGAGCTGCAGAACACAACCTGGGGTTGACAGAAGGAATGAGGTGGGAGCCTAAAGATACTGGTCAGAAAAAAATCACAATTCCAGGTCAGTTAGAAGCTGAGAAATGACAAGAGAAGAGGCCTGGGTGGCTGAAAATATGTGAAACCATGGGTGAGTTAAAACCCCAATTGTGCAACAGTGCACTACAGACCCAACCAGAGCGCTGCAGTGTAGATGAGTTAAAGGCTGAACAAAGATGCTGATCTTCCCTGGGTTGGAACAGAGCCACAGCTGCAATGCAGTGCCAAAACCACAAATTAGCTCTGGGAGAGTTTGAAATTGATAGTTGGTTGCCATCAAAATGCTGACCAAAATAAAACATGGTCCTGGGTGAAATGCGGGCTCAAAAGAAAAAAAAAGTCTGAGCCTGCAGCTTACTCTGGACCTGCATCTGTCAACTGCCAACATGCCTGTACCTCCCTTAAAAAAAGAAAAATGTTTTTGTTATATCTAAGCCAGCAACCAGGACATGAAGCAGTTGTAGACCACATTACCCCCACCCACATGCAAAGACCATGGATGCTAAGCCTGTCTGCTTTCACTAACTCTCTCCCAAGACTTGCTCCCTAAACCAACTCCACCTAGCACCTGCTTTACAGGTAGGTGATAAAACAGGAAAAACAGGCCTGTGACCTTTCCAACAAATGGAGGCTGGCAGTAGGGTTCAGGAAAGCTGCAAAACACAGGCACAGCAGCTTTTTCCTGCACTGTTCTCAAAGACATAGCACACCATCTCCCACCAGTTGCCCAAAGAAGGAAATACATTGAGATCAGGGAGAATGGGTCAGTAGAAAAGAAGCCCACCTTGCAGGAAAGCTCCTAGAGATAGGAGATCGAATAACCAAAAAAAAAAAAAAATTGTAAGATGCTATAGCAACACCAACTGGGAAGAGAAAGAAAGACATCTCTATATCTTCCAGAAAAGAAGTCCTCATACACAGGAAAACAAATGCATCAAATACAATAATTACCTTAGGTTACAAAGTTGCTTAGAAATCAAATAAAAAGTCTCCAGAAAAAAAACTTATAGATCTGGAAATACATTATCTAAATGACAAAAAATTCAAGACTACACTTCTTAAGGCACTCAGAAAGCTGAAAGAGTTTGGCAGAGTACCCAGACACACATAAATAATCTCAAAAAAAATAAAAAACAATCTGTGAACAATAACAACACTTTAACAAAGAAATTGAAATTATAAATAAGAATCAAATAGAAATTTCAGGAATAATGCAATAAATAATTGGGAAATGAACTAACTATTATAGAAAACGAGGTTGACGAGATAGAGGATAGAATTAGTGACATTGAAGAGTACAATATGGAAAAAACTGAGAGTAAAATTTAAAAAAATCTACTAGGACTACCTTACTCCATTGGAAAAATAAAACATTAAAATAATTGGAATAGCGGAAGATGCAGAAGAGAACTCTACAGAGAGTTTACTCAAACAGATTGCAGAGGAGAAATTTCCAAACCTATGCAAAGATCTGGAACTCCAAATTCCAGAAGAAAACAAAACCCTTAGCTATCTAGACTCTGGTAGATCTTCTCCAAGGAACATTATACTGAAGATGTCAAAACTCAATGACCAAGAAATTATTATTAAAGCAATCAGGGATAAAAATACGTATATATAATCTTTAAAGGAAAGCCCATCAGGCTATTATCAGACTTCTCAGCAGAAACTCTACAAGCCAGGAGATGGTGGAATCAAATAATCAAAATATAAAAAAGTTGAAACTGCCAGCCAAAAATAATTTATTCAACAAAGTTATCCTTTAGATATGAAGAAGGAATAAACACTTTTTCAGATATATAGAAGCTGAGGGAATTCTCCAGCATGAGGTTGGTATTTCATGAACTACAGAAGAAGGCACTTTGAACTGGAAAAAGAAGTCAAAATAAATAGGGAAGATTTGGGACATTAAAAAATTTAAAAAGAAGGAAGTAATGGCCATAGGAACTCTTCATATATTAATCATCACCCTAAATGAAAATGAACTGAACTCATCAATAAAAGAAGCACAGAGTAGCAGACTGGATGGACCAAAAAAAACGTCATCCATATGCAGTCTCCAAGAGAAACACCTCACTCACAAGGACAAACACAGACCCAGAGTAAAAGGGTGAAAAGCAACACTCCAAGCAAATGGCATCCAGAGAAAAGCAGGGGTTACTGTACTGATATCTGATGAAACAAACTTCATGATGAAAAAGGTAACAAGAGAAAAAGATGAACATTTTATAATGATAAAAAGGAAGAATCAAAATTTACAAAGCAACTACTAACAGAACTAAAAGGAGAAACTGACAAATAAAAACATTATAGTAGCAAACATAAACACCCCCCATAGCAGCCATAAACAAATCATCCAAATATAAAACAAATAAGAAAACATCAGCTTTAAATTATATATTACAGCAATTGGACATAATTTATATTTACAAGACACTTCATCCTACAACACATGACTATACATTTTTTTCTAGTATACATGGAACATTCGCAAGGACAGACTATATGCTGGGACACAAAATTGAACACAGCAAATTCAATGAGATTGAAATCATACCAAGTGTATTCTCAGACCACAAAGCTTTGAAATTGAAGATCAACTTAAAAAATAAAAAACTAAAGTTCACATATACATGGAGATTAAACAGTATGTTATTAAAAAATTAGATCAAATAAAAAATAAAATCATAAATTAAAGACTACATCTTATAGAAACTAATGATAATGAAAATAAAACATATCAAAAGTATAGGAATGCAGCGAAAGCATTAATAAGAGAAAAATTTGTATCATTATGTCTATCTCAAAAAACAGGAAAAATAAAAAATAAACATCTTAACATTCCATCTAGAATTCCAACTAGAAAGGACAGAAAAAGCTAAAGTCAGCAGGAGAAAACAAAGAATAAAAATTAGAGAAGAACTAAATGAAATTGAGAAGAAAAAAATTTGGTTCTTTGAAAAAAGTCAATAAAATAGACAAATGTGTGGCTAAGCTAACCAAAGGGCAAAGAGAAAAGACACAAATGACCAGAATTAGAAATAAAAAAGGAGAAGTTATGACAGATACTACAGAATTAGAAATAAAAAAGGAGAAGTTATGACAGATACTACAGAAAAACAAAGGATCATATGAAAAATACTATGAAGGGCTTATGCCACCAAATTTAACAACCTAGAAAAAACTGCAAGATCGATAGAGATCCGTGCAAACACGAAAAGAATGTATGTGAACATGATGTGGGTGCCAGCTAAGAAATTATCTGATTAAATTTTACTTGCCCTACCCTTAAAAAAATAAATAAATAAAAAATAAAAACACATAGTCTACCTAGACTGAACGAAAAGGAAGTGGTAATCCAAATAGACAAATCAATAGTAAAAAATTTGAAACAATCATCCAAAATCTCCCAAAAGCACAAGCCCCAGACAAGATGGTCTCATCAGCAAGTTTTATCAAGCATTCAAAAAAGAATTAGCACGCAACCTTTTGAGACTCTTCTGAAAAATGAAAATGAGGCAACAATTCTCAATTCATTCTTCAAGCCCAGCATTACCCTAATAGCAAAACCTGGTAAGAATAACATTAATAAAAATTATACACCAATATCTCTGATGAACACAGATGCAAAAATCTTAAAAAATATATTAGCAAACAGAATATAACAATGCATTAAAAGAATTATACACTATGTTCAAATAAGATTCAACCCAGAAGTACAAGGATGGTTCAACATATACAAATATAAAAATGTGAGATACCACATAAGCAAACTAAAAGATAAAGACCATGTGATTATATCAATTAATGCAAAAAAAAGCATTTAACAAGATATGACATCCATTTATTGTAAAACTACTTCATAAAATTTGTAGAGAAGGAAACTACCTCAACATAATAAAGGTCATATATTGCACTCAGCTAATACCATACTGAGTGGGAAAAAGCTGAAGCCTATTTTCCTTAAATCAAGAATAAGACAGGAATTCCCTATCACCACTTCTATTCAACATAGTACTGGAAGTTTTAGCCCTAGCAATAAGGCAGGAGAAAGGAATAAGTTGTATCCAAATTAAGAAAGAAAGGGTCAAACTGTCACTATTTGCAGATGGCATGATCCCTTATATAAAAAATTACAAACTCTCCAACAAAAAATTATTAGAAACAATAAACAAATACAATAAACTTGCAGGATACAAAATCAATTGTACAAAAATCAATTGAATTTTCATACAGTAACAATGGAACTTCAGGAAACAATTAAAGAAGCAATAACTTTTGCGACTGCAACAAAAACAATAAAATACCTGGGAATTAACTTAACAAAGAATGTCATGGTTTATACACTGACAATTATAAGACAGTATTAAAAGAAATTGAAGAGGACACAAAGAAATAAAATTGTATCCCATGTTCATGGATTGGAATACTCAACATTGTTACAATGGCCATATTACCCAAAGCAATATACAGGTTTAATACAATTCCATCAAAATCCCACAAATATTCTTTTAAGAAATAGATTCTTTAAATTATCAGATTTCTATGAAACCACCAAAAAATCCAAATAAACAAAGCAATTCTACATAAAAATAATAAGGCTGGAATTATTACACTCACCAATTTTAATCTATGCACAAACTATCAATACTCAAAACAGCTTGGTATTGGCAGAAAAACACACACAGAGACCAATGGAAAAGAATAAAAAACCCAGAAATTAACCCACAAATATATAGAAAAATAATTTTGGGGAAAGGAGCAAAAATATATACAATGAGGAGTAGAAAGACTCTTCAGTAAGTGGTGCTGGGGTAATTGGAAAACCATAAGCAAGAGAATGAATCTGAACTGTGAACTTTCACTATATACAAAAATTAACTCAAAATGGATTGAATACTCCACATAAGGCCCAAAAGAAAATGGTTTATTAAAGAAAACATTGGTCCTAAACTTATAGGCCTTGGGTTCAGGAAGGACTTCATGAACCTGACCTCAAAGGTAAGAGAAGTAAAAGCAAAAATACGTAAATGTTACTATATCAAACTAAAAGACTTCTGTACAGCAAAAATTTAAAAATCAACAAAATAAAAATGCAGTCAACCAAATGGGAGAAAATATTTGCAAACAATGCTTCTGATAAGGGGATAATATCCAAAATATATAAAGAACTTGTACAACTCAACAAGGGAACAAATAATATATATAAAAAATTGGCAAAGGACCTGAACAGACACTTCTCCTAAGAAGTCATACAAATGACCAACAGATATGAAAACATGTTCAACTTCACTAGCAATTAGAAAAATATAAATAAAAATCACAATGAAATATCACCTCACACCTGTTAGAATTGTTATCATTAAGAAGACAAATAATATGAAGTTTTGGAGAGGCTGTGAAAAAAAAGAAAGCCTCACACACTGCTGGTGGGAATGTTAATTGGTACAGACACCATGGAAAACAATATGGAGGTTTCTCCAGTAATAAAGAATAGAGTTACCATATGACACAGCAATTCCTCTTGTGGGTATCTACACAAAATGATCTGAAATATTTTTCTGCAAAGATATATGTAACCTGATGTTCATTGCAACATTATTAATAGTGTCCAAGACATGGAAACAACTGAAGTATCTTTCTATAGATGATTAGATAAAGAAGATCACACATGAAATATCACTCAACCATAAAAAAATTAAATACTGCCATTTGTGGCAACATGGATGAATCCTAAGATTATCATGCTTAGCAAAATAAGTCAAACAGAAAAAGTACAAAAAAAAAACACCATATGACTTAACTTATATGTGAAATATAAAACTGAAAGCAGCATAGAAACAAGACTAACATACAAAGAAACAGATACTCATGAACACAGACAATATTTTAGTGGTTGCCAGAGGGTAAAGGAGAATGGATGAATAATGGGGGAGTATCAAATATATGGTGATGGAAAGAGAACTGACTCTGTGTGGTGAGCACAAAATACAACACATAGATGATTTATTATAAAATTGTGCATTTGAAACCTGTGCAATTTTTCTAATATCACCTCACCAAATTTAATAAATAAATTTTAAAAATTTATTTAACCAAGTATGGCAAAGTCCCTTTTTATCATATAATGTTCAGAGTAAAAGCATAATTCAGGATATCACAGTATACCAACAGCCCTCCAAATATTTGCATCTATTTTACAAAACAAGTACACCTAGGGGATCCCAACATCCTCCCCAAAATAACTTACTAATGCATCAAATCAAGTCTAAAATGTGTCTGATACCATGATCTCAAAAGTCCCAAATATAATCTCTAACTCAGGTATAGGCAACAATTTAGGTGAGTACAACCTGGGGTAAAATCTTCTGCATACACAGACTTAGAAGGCAAGTTGTCTTCTTCTATAATAAACCTGCAGGGCAAACATAGAGTAACAGACACAGATGTTTTCTCCAATGATATAATGTGAAAGTTAAAATAAAATCACAAGTGTGAAGCAATTATGAAACCCTTCTGAGTGACCTCTATTAAATCTTACATCTAGGGGATGAGTTTCTGTAGCTCAGTCCCTCCCTCTGGGCCTGTGACTTTGCCTTAGGATAGATCCACCACTCTTTGTCTTGATGGATGCAAGTGGTGAAACAGGAGCACCCTCAACACCATGTGTCTTGCCTGTAGATAACGAATTCCAAAGCCTTTTTTCACTTTGTTCTCTGCCTGTTACTACAGAAAACTTCTTCCAACAGAGGCAAAATTTGAACTGAAGGTTTTATTTAACACTCTTGCAATTGCAAAAACATTGAAAAGCAAAGTTACCTCTGAATGCAGAAAATGCAACTGGGGATTTACAGCTACAATTAAAAGCAGAAGAAGGAGTCTGTTGATAGAAGCAACTAAGAGGACACATCCTTTGAATAGGAGGGTCTGTAGAGCTTATGCTGAAAGGGAACCACCATTGAACACTGGGTAAAAGGAGGAATGATGGTCTCTATCTCTCTGTGGTGCTTTGAATAAGAAAGTGCACTTAGGACCATGAGAGAATGCTTAGGAACCACAGAGCTCATTTTAAAAAAAAGGGGGGGGGGCATAAGTGCTGGCCTCTGCTCAAGTTTTTTTATCTTTATGCTCTGTCAATATTTTCTGACATGTGGATAGTAAAAAGTCTTGTAAAAGCTGTGGAAACACAAAGATATCCTCTCTTTTTAGAGTAAACTCTCATAAATGTAATAACTGAACTTGCCAATGACCAGAAAATAAAATAATTTTAACTTCTATAATTGTGGCATTAATGATGAATTTAGAAGTACAATAATCTGCAATTCATAGAACAGTGAATTAGAATTTAATTAGGTCATTGTTACTAATCTCAGGTATCCTCAGTTTAATTTGTTTTACTAATCATATTATCATTTTATCTTCTTTATAGTTTTCCTTTAATGTCTAGATAGAGATCCTGTGTAAACGGCCCCTATGCTTGTTGAAAACCCACAGCCTCTTCATTAGCTCCATAACTCCCTCTCTAATTTTTCAAAATCTCCAAGTCCAAAAAATGTAAAAGCATCTTCTCAACACTTTTATCTTTTTGGTTTCATTGAAGTTCAGAAAGCCAGTGATACTCAGAGGTAAGGGCACCAACATCAGCACGTACACCAACAGCACTTATACAAGACTTGCTGCCTGAGTTTCCTTTTCCATGTGTATATTTGTACCAAGATCTCATGAACAAATATCTACTCAAGAGAAGAGACATCAGTTCCTCACTCCTGTCAAGCTATCCATATATCGTAGCATCTTGAGGCTTAGAAAGACAAACACTGAGGCCTGGGAGTGAAAGAGCTAGGATGTTAAAGGCAGGTCTCTTTCTTGTCAAGATCTCCTGATGAAGATCACGTGTAAATTTTTTTAAAAAAGGGAGCGACCTTTTGTGGAGATACTGCAGACTGGGTAAGAACACACCATGCAGTTGTATAGAATTCAAATCTACTTTAAAATAAAATTAGGGCTATAATACTGAAAGACTGAAGATTCTGATAAATTGGCAGTCAGTAGGTGTCTGAGAGAAAAATTAAAGATATACTTTAATATTCTCCTCTGAGGAAATGTTCATTTCTGCATATTAACATTACATTAAATACAATGTGGCTGGCAATATGTTTGCATTTTTCCATTTTTATGTTCAAATACCAATAGATTCACTCAATTATATATTAAGGTTTGCACTTGTCTATATGTCATGAAAATTGTGCAGTTTCAAATATAGCTTTACGGGTCCACTAAGAGTTAAACATGTTCTCTCCCCCACTATCAAGTCACAGGCCCCATACTGATAGGATTTTTTGCATCTGACAAGTTTGTGTCTCTTTCTTTTACTTCTAGTCTTTTGAATGAGAAGCCTAACTGAACTGGGCATCATCACCACAGGTTACTTAAGTGGGTCTCTGGGAATGACCCAGTCAGAGGACAAGTGTGTGGGGCCTTTTCCTAGTTTTTCTCCTTGCTTTCAGGTCCAATATAATGCTATAGTTTCAGATAATATCTGCATCCTGCTCTACTGTGCAATTTATTATGTTCAAATATACGCCATTGAGGCTATTATACTACAAGTAAACAAATTAACAATTGGTAGGGAAATATTTACAGATAAACAGTAACATGAAAAACTTCAAACTTATGGAAATAAGTTTGCCCAACCTCAGATCTCCTTATATAGTAGAAGACCATGAAAATAGGAGCCCCCCTCTGCTTATGAAACCCACCCACAGCCCTGACCCAGTATCTCTGGGGCAGAGGCCCAAGCCTTAGTATTCCCATGTTTTCCAATTCCATGAACAGGACAAAACACAGATGACACACCAGGTAGTTTTGGCTCAGTTGTTTCTTACCAGTCTCTATTTTAAGAAGTAATTTATGAATAACAAGAGACACTATGTATGTAAGTGTGTATGAGTGAGAGAAACAGTGGATGTGTGACAGTTTTCTGACCAGTACGTCTCTGTTTGCAGGTGTACAGTGTGAGGTGTAGCTGACAAGTTCTGGGAGAGACTTGGTGGAGCTGTGTCCTGTTTAGATTCACCTTCACTAACTAGGTCATGCACAGGCCTCACAGCTATCAATTCAGTGTGCTTCATACTTTAGTAGAGACAGTGGTAATTACCTCGTACACTGTGCAGACTCTGTTAAGGGCCAATTTACCATCTCCAGAAACTATGCAAAGAACATGCTTTACCTGCAAATTACTGGCGTACCTGGCTGTGTATTACTGTGAGAACCAGTGAGAGAAACTCAGTGTGAGCCTGAACACAAACTTCCATGCAGTGGAAAGAAGAGCTGGACCATAGGATGTGGCTCAGGACACTAGAGTGAGCTCAAGACAGCAGGGGGACTCAGGAGCTCCATGGGCATCTCAGGAGCTCCTTAGAAGGCTGAGGTCCACCACACAGAAGGGCCCAACTAGAAATTGGTGCCTAGAGGAATTGCACAGGATATATTGGGATCAGTAATTTTTCTCTCCACTTATACTACCCTGAGACATTTCCTGCTTCTACTTTTGTGTCTCTAATTTCTCACATTGTCACTGCAGGCAAAAAGTAAAAGATAACTATTTGCAGATGTGGTTGATTTCTCACAAATCAGGTAATTAATGTCACGAAGTCCCCATATGAGCTGCTTTTTTTGGTTGACAAACATAACAATTTAGGGGTTCTCAAAATTCCTTGATTGAGAGAAATTTTGCCCACACTCCAGAGTGGGTCTGAGCCCACACTCTTGATTCATACAGGCACAGACTGTCCTCATGTAGAGTGATCAGCCGCAATGCTTTCTGTCCTACAAGGATCTCTGTATTAGAAATAAGTATAACATTTAGTTAGCACGTTTAAAAGTAATTGTTTTCTGCCCTTTTACACTCCCTGACAATATCTGTAAGTGTCAATTCACATACTTGAACACTTAAATAACCAAATTTCCAAAATTATAAATACCAAATTAACCAGAAATGTTCTGACTTTTGAGATTAATAAAAAAATATAAATATTACAAGATACTTCTGTACCCTCAAGTCCCTCTGCTTTTCACACACTAAACACTGACCTTAAATATGAGGTTTACCCAGACCAGAGTGTATAATGTATAATGTGTGTTACTTTTCATGAACAAAACGAGTATGTTGTGTACACTCTTTGTCTCCTGTTCCTGCAAGTTTCATTTTCTCTTTAGCACATTCTAACTGTTGATCTATGTAAACAAATTGACAAAGTCACTGGTGTAATTAACTTCCTGGGATGTTAAACCAATAAGTTTTCTCCATGTCTCATTCTGCAAAACCTCTTCCTAGCCATTGTTTGTCCTCATTGACCCTTTTTACTTCTTAAAGTGACTTCTTCTATTTCATTTTTCTGCCACCTCTATTTGGTATCTTTACCACATTTAAAATTTTTTCTACATTTGCCTGACATTTAATGATCCAATTCCTAAGATATGCATTTAATTCCCAATACTATAAAATTCTAGTATAATTAACACTCTAAAGCCCAATGAAATGTATTATTATTTAAAACGAATCAGGAAATAACTCTGGAAGAGGTTCTTCTGGTCATAGGGTCCAGGTAAATTTTGTTTCAAAGAGTCTCATACTCATTGAGTTTATATTAGAGCTTCTTCTAGCTTTGACCCTTGTGGCTGTGCAGACCAGTCTTTTCTGTAAGCAGATGTGGTTCTTCCCACTGAAATCCTGAGCAGATAGGAAAAGCTATTTATCTATCAACATGGTCTCGTCCTGTAAGCCTATCCATAATCCACATAATGACACCTTGATTACTTCAGAAACAGATCCACCCTTGAGAAGCAACAATTTGTGCCTACTTTAATTTGTCCATATTCTTACATGGCTTTGCATTTTCTTCTTCCAGAACCAAAGTCAAAGGTGCCAAATGTCCATATTACTGATGTGAAATTTTGCATGATGTGGTCTAAGAGACAAAAATCTGGCTGTGATTGAGGGAGTGGTGGTGTGTGCCATGGGAACATTAATGTGGGTCTAGCAGTCCTACATATTTCAAAATTGCCCAGAGAGAGTCTGATGAGACAATAAAGGGCTGACTCAACTTTGATGTAAAACTGTCTCAGATAGTTTTTCCAGATTAAGAATTTTGTGCCAGACAGTGATGACTCTGACTTACAAAAGACTCACTTTTATAGAAGGAAACATTTTTAAATGCACAGCATACTGAGTGAATCTTAGGCTGGCACATAAATTGTATCCAGGTGTTTGCTTGTTTGGTTGGTTTTGTTTGGGGTGTGTTTTTGGTTTTGTTTTATTTTTATGCTCCTTGCCCGTCTTCTCTTATTTCCTCTTCTTCTTCTATTTTATTGGGTTTTAGTTGTACTTAGGTGAGTCTTTTCCACTTTGCTTGAATTCACATGTTTCTTCTTCCAGAGAGCCCCAAATCAATATTTTAATTAACAGTAGTTTGGAAATGGTTGAATTAACCCTTAGTTATTCACATGTGTTCTGTGGGTGCTGTGTTTTATTACTGAAAAGGTAACAATGTTTGTTGGCTTTTTGTGACACAGACAGACGGTTCAATATCAGCACCCATAAGAGGCATTTATAGGATCCATGTAAGTCATTTGCCAATTGAACTGTGAACCTCATCAACCCACATCTTCAAACAATGACCACTCATTTTTCCATGATTTACTATTCAATGTGCCGTGTACTTTTATTCCTGAGTCCTCTATAAAATCAGAGACAACACTTGTTTGAGTCACACAACCAACAGGTCACAGAGTAAGGGCCGTTCCCCTGATGTCAGTCACAGCTTATTTTGGTTTTGAGACACAGTATTGATTCTAAGATAGAGAAGACCCAGTCTCAGATAGAGAATCAGAGAACACCATGTGGCATTTGCAATGCCATGTTTCTGTCTAAGTGCTATTTAATTGTCAAAATACTAGACTCAGTCAGTTAATCACATGATAGAGACAAGATGGAACTCAAGAAACATGGTACAGGGCAGTGTATCCCAAAGCAAAACAACAGCTCTCATTACACAGCAGAGCCTGTTAGAAAGAAAAGCAGCAGAAGAAAGATCTTTGTTGACATGGTCATTGTCCAGGAATCTTTCTCACAGTGCCAATTATTGTAGTCACTCCTGAAATCAAGATGACCTCTATGTAATGTGTGGTTTTGATGTATATACAGTGACCCTCCACATAAAAAGTGACTTTGAGGGATTTTTTATTATTTACACAGGGGACAACTGGAGAGGTCTGGTGGGCAAAAAAAAATTCCAGCATAGCTTGGGCAAAGCAGATGGAGTGAGATGAGCCTTCACACTAGCCATGAGGTGAGGCTGAAAAAAGTTTCCACATTCAGGAAGTTTTACCTTCCCAAGCCACCATGGTAAGAGGCATGTGTGTGTTTTTGTTACCAGAAAATGGGGTGTCCTTGTTGACACGATGTACAGGTTCTTGGTATCTTGAGCAAAGAATTGAATGAGACACACACAAAAGCATAGAGGTGAAACAAAGAGGTAGTTTATTGAAGAGAAAGTACACTCCAAAAAGGTAGGAGCAGACTCAAGCAAGGTGAGTGGCTCAAGAGCCCAGGTCAATGAGGCTTTGGTCCTTTTATTCTCTTCTAAGTCTTCAGGGGAGACACCTATGGGTGTGGGACCTCTTGATTGACAAGTCTGATTGACAAGGGGCTTATTACATAATAGCTTCTGACAGCTCATGCCCTTTCCCAGACTTCAGTCTGTTATAATGATATTAATAAACTTCCAAGCACATGTATGACATTACAATGATGGTATAATGAGGCCAAGGTGAGATGAAGTTCATTATAACTCTCACCGTGCAGGTGTTAGGAACTGACCCAAACTGATGGTCTTCTTGGGCACTCTAACTTCCCAGTATTTGCCTGGAACTTCCTCCCATGGCTGCCTAGCCTTGGGCAGGGATTACTAGTGAAAGGGTGGTATCAAGGCATTGACTCTTCCAGCAGGGTGAGTCTGATGGGAGGGGTCCCGAGATTTCCCCTACTCTATCTGGCTTTCTCTTAAGAGACATGATCCCCACAAATCTCCATGGGAAGCTGAGGGGCTGGAGGTTTCATCTTCTGTATCTGCTTCCTGCTGAAAATGGTCATTGTCCCCACCTATTGGGGATCCATGGAGCTCTCACTCTATCTGATTCAAAAGGGGAAGTGGTCTTGAGATCCGCCCTGTTGACTCATTTGTCAAGATGGGCTGGAAGCCTTGTTGGAGTACCACTAGTATCCTGATGGTTCCTAGATTAGGAGAAATTCAGTTAGTATTTTAAAGGCATGGATCTAAAAAATATGTTTTAAAACCCTTATAACTAGGTGGTTTCAGGATGGAAAGTCTGTTGCTTGGGGTGAGGAGCCAGAGAAAATTGATAAGGAAAGCAATTAAGACTTTAGACTAGGAAAAAGGTGAAACTGAGAGCTAAAGAACAAGGAAGAGGAGTCTTTACTAAAGTGGGGAAATGACTACTCTGTTTGGCCCATAACATTTTCAATCAACCTATCCAGCTGTTGATCCAAGAAAAGAAAAAAAAAAAAAAAAAGAATCACCAACCAAGCATTAAAAATAAAGTCAGGCCTTTTATTTGGTGTAATTATGTTAGTATCTGTCTGGGTCTTCTAAGAAACAAACACCAAGAAAATATTATATTCCCATGAATTTTACTGAGAAATACCTGTGTCATTAAAATGCAGGGAAGATGATGGATATAGCAGGGGAGCTGTCAGGTAATGATGCAAGTGTGTCCTCAGTTGAAAGACAGAAACAGGGAAGTCTAGGTCAACCTTTCCTAAAGTGCTATGCAATCCACACAAAGCCCAGAAAAATCACTGGAGTAGCTGGGAACTTGAGATGTTTTTCAGAATATCCCCATGACTCAATGGTGGGTGTGTCTTGGTTGATGGCTTTGCCCTATGTAAGTAGGGTTTGTTTCTCTGAGGACATGCAGAAGAAACATGTGTGCTGCAAAAAACTCAATTTTCACATTTACCTTATTTGACTTCCTTTTTAATTTTGTAGGAAGACGTGGCCCAGTGTTTTCTTTCTCAGCGGCAATGTTTACATGTTGAATGACAAGACTTTTTTCTATCATTGTTTTACATCTGTGAACGGAAGTCCTGGATAGAATGTCTTTGACTCTACCATACTCTTCCTCTTTTTCCCTCAGGAGAATAGAGACTTATTGAACTGCTGAGTCTTGGGTTTGGAGCTGATGCTGCACACCTCAGAGCCTGCACACACAACACCCCAGATACAGCTTAGACAGGGTATTTCCCATGTTGCATGACCTTAAGGTGACCAGCCTCTATGACTTCTGCTTAGATTTAATTGTGAGGTTCAGAATTAGGAACCCATTAGGCTATCACCTGAAACTTTATTTTCTATTCAGCATCATCTGAAATAGAGAAAATAACACAATCTCCTTTTTTCTGATATCAAATTTTTAAAAATTATTTTACTACACATGTGGTTAAAGAAAAATGTTGCTATTTAGCTTTTCCAATATTAACTCAGTATCTGATTACTTAATCTAGGAAACTAAAAAATAACAAAAAGTGGTTACTGTTGGTTTTTTTAAATTCATTTTTACTATTAGACTTATTGGGGTGACATCTGTTAGCAAGGATTACATAGGTTTCAGGCATACAATTCTACAGTGTATTGTCAACTTGATGTATAATAGGTTCACCACCTAACGTGACTTCTCTTTCCATCACCTTATATTTAGGTTCACCCTCTCCTCTCCCACCTCCTCCCCTTTCTCCACTCTCTGACACACTCGACCCCAAATAAACATTAAATTATTGATTGTGTCCATATGTTATTTGTATGTTCATTTCTTTTTTCTTTGCTTTCAGTTTTATATTCTGCATATGAGTGAAGTCATACAGTTCTTTGTTTTTTCTGTCGGCTTATTTCACTAAGCATGATGATCTCCAGGTCCATCCATTTTTTGCAAATGTCAATATTTCATCTTTTCTTACAGCTGAGTAATATTCTATTGTGTATATGTACCACAGCTTCTTTATCCAGTCATCTGCCACAGGGCACTTTGGTTGATTCCATGTTTTGGACACTATGAACAAAGCTGCGATGAACATTAGGGTACATAAGTCTTTGCGGACAAAGGTTTTCAAGTGTTTTGGGCCAGAAGGGGGATTGCTGGGTCAAATGGTAGCTCCATTCCCAATTTTCTGAGGAACCTTCATGCTGTCTTCCATGGTGGCTGTACTAGTTCGCATTCCCACCAGCAGTGTACCAGAGTTCCTTTTTCTCCATATTCTCTCCAGGACTTCTTATTCTTTTTTGATAACAGCCATTGTAACAGGTGAGAGGTGGTATCACATTGTGGTTTTCATTTGCATTTACCTGATAGCTAATGAGGATGAGCATTTTTTCATATGTCTGCTGGCCATTTGTATTTCTTCATGGGAGAAGTGTATGTTTAGTTCCTCTACCCAATTTTTAATTGGTTTGTATTTTTTTGTTGTTAAGTCTTCTTAGTTCTTTATATATTTTAGATATTAGACTCTTATCTGATGCATTATTGGCAAATATTTTCTCCCATTCAGTAGGCTGTCTCTTTGCCTTGCTGATGGTTCCTTTGCTGTGCAGAAGCTTTTTAGTTTGATATAGTCCCATTCATTTATTTTTGCTTTTACTTCCCTTGCCTTTGAGGACAGGTTCATGAAGTCTTCCTTGAGTCCTAGGTCTATAAATTTAGTACCAATCTCTTCTTCTACACAGTTCATTGTTGCAGGACTTATATGAAGGTCGTTAATCCATTTTGAGTTAATTTTTGTATATGGAGAGAGTTCAAGGCTCAAGTTCATTTTTTTGCAAATGTTTTTCCAGTTTTCCCAGCACCACCTACTAAAGAGGCTGTCTTCTCCCCTTTGTAGGTTTTTTTGCTCCTTTAACTAAAATTATTTGTCCATACATTTGTGGGTTTATTTCTGGGTTTTCTGTTCTATTCCATTGGTCTCTATTTCTGTTCTTCTGCCAGTACCAAGCTGTTTTGACTATTGATGCTTTGTAATATAAATAGAAGTCAGGAAGTGTAATGGCACCAGCCTTATGCTTTTTATGTAATATTGCTTTGGCAATTCGAGGACTTTTATGGTTCCATATAAATCTAATTCTTTTATCTATTTCATGCAAGTATGATTGTGGGATTTTGATGGGTATTGCATTAAATCTGTAGATTGCTTTGGGCGGAATGGTCATTTTAACAATATTAAGTCTTCCTGTCCATGAACAGGGGATTTTTTCCACCTTTTAAGGTCTGTTCCAATTTATTTCAAAAGTGTCTTATAGTTTTCTGTGTATACGTCTGTCATGTTCTTTGTTAAGTTAGTTCCCAGATATTTCATTCTTTTTTTTTTAATTCATTTTTATTGTTAGACTTATTGGGGTGACATCTGTTAGCAAGGATTACATAGGTTTCAGGCATACAATTCTACAGTGCATTGTAAACTTGTATAATAAGTTCACCACCTAATGTGACTTCTCTTTCCATCACCTTATATTTAGCTTCCCCCCTCCTCTCCCACCCCCGCCCCTTTCTCCCCACCCTCATTCTTTTTTTATGATAGCAAAAGGAGTTGATTCCCTCATTTCTTTTTCTGAAGATTCATTGTTTGTATAAAGGAATGCTGTTGATTTTTGTACATTGATTTTTGTATCCTGAGGCTTTACTATATTCGTTAATTGTTTCTAATAGTTTCCTGGTGGGATCTTCTGAATTTTTTATATAAAGTATCATATCATCCAAAAATAGTGAAAATCTGACCTCCTCTTTCTCAATTTGGATACCTTTGATTCCTTCTTTTTCTTGATTGCTGTGGCTAGAAATTTCAATACTATATTAAATAACTGTGGTGACATGAGGCATCCCTCTTGTTCCTGATTTTAGGAGAACAGGTTTCAGCTTTTCCCCATTCAGTATGATATTAGCCGAGGGTCTGTCATATATGGCCTTTTTTATGTTGAGATACTTTCCTTCTATATCTATTTTATTCAGTGTTTTGGTCCTAAATGGATGTTTTACCTTATCAAAAGCTTTTTCTGCATCAATTGAAATGACCACACGATCTTTATCTTTGATTTTGTTTATGTGGTGTATCACATTGAATTTCATATGTTGAACCATTCTTGTGCTCCCAGGACGAATCCCACTTGATCATCTTTTTGATGCATTGTTGTCTTCTATTTGCTAATATTTTGTTCAGAAAATTTGCTTCTGTGTTCATCAGCGATATTGATCTGTAGTTTTCTATTTCTGTGTTGTCTTTTCCAGGCTTTGGTATTAGGGTAATGTTGGCCTCATACAATAAGTTAGGAAATATTGCTTCCTCTTCAATTTTTTGGAAGAGTCTGAGGAGGATAGGCGTTAATTCTTTTTTGAATGCTTGGTAGAACTTGTTGGTAAAACCATCTGGTCCAGGGCTTTTGCCTTTAGGGAGATTATGGATAATCATTGCTATTGATTGGTCTACTTAGATTATCCAGTTCTTCTAGGTTCAGTCTTGGTAAGCTATAAGTTTCTAGAAACTTGACCATTTCTTCTAGGTTGTTAAATTTCATGGCATAAAGTCCTTCATAATATTTTCTTATAATCCTTTGTATTTTTGTGGTATCAGTGATAATTTCTGCCCTTCAATTTCTAATTTTGGATATTTGTGTCTTTTCCTTTCGTTTTTTGATTAGTCTCGCCAGGGGTTTGTCAATTTTGTTGACTTTCTCAAAGAACCAGCTCTTCGTTATATTAATTTTTTCTACTGTCCTTCTGTTCTCTAGTTGGTTTAGCTCTGCTTTAATTTTTATTATTTCTTTCCTTCTCCTGACTTTTTGTTTTATCTCCTCTTCTTTGTCTGGTTCTTTAAGATGGGATGCTAAGATGTTTACTTGTGATTTTTCTTATTTGTTAAGATAGGCCTGTAGTGATATAAATTTCCGTCTTATTACCACTTTCGCTGTTTCCCAATAATTCTGATATGTTGTATTTTCATTGTCATTAGATTCTATATATTTTTTAATCTCATCTTTTATTTCTTCTTTTATCCAGTCCTTTTTTACTAAGCAGGTGTTTATTCTCCATGTATATGTGGGTTTTTCTTCTTTCCTTTTACAGTTGATCTCCAATTTCAAAGCTTTGTGGTCTGAGAATACACTTGGTATGATTTGCATCTTCTTGAATTTGCTGAGGCTACTATTGTGTCCCAGCATGTGGTCTATCCTTGAGAATGTTCCATGTGCACTAGAAAAGAAGCTGTAGTCCCTTTTTGCTGGATGAAGTGTCCTATAAATGTCAATTATGTCCAACTGCTGTCATGTGTCATTTAGAGATGATGTTTCCTTATTTATTTTCTGTTTGGATGATCTGTCCATGGCTGTTAGCGGGGTATTTAAGTCTCCCACTGTTATTGTGTATACATCAATTTCTCCTTTCTAATCTGTTAGTAATTTCTTTGCATTTTTTGGTGCATCCTGGTTGGAAGCATATATATTAATTATATGCTTCTTGTTGTTGCATTGTGACTTTTATCTTCTTGTTGTTGCATTGTGACTTTTATCATTGTGTAATGTCCATCTTTGTCTTTTACTATGTTTTTTAACTTGAAGTTTATTTCATCAGATATCAATATGCCCACTCCTGCTTTTCTCTGGTTACCATTTGCTGGGGTATTGTATTCCATCCTTTCACTGTGAGTCTGTGTTTGTCCTTATGGCTGAGGTGTGTTTCTTGGAGACAGCATATGGATGCATTCTGTTTGTCAATCCAGTCTGCTACTCTGTTTCTTTTTATTGGTGACTTCAGTACATTAACATTTAGAGTAATGATCTATATATGAGGATTTCCTGTGGCCATTATTTCTTTCTTTCTTTCTTTGTTTTTGTTTGTTTGTTTGTTTGTTTCTTTGTTTTTGTTTCTTTCTTGTTGCCCCAACTTTGTTCAATTTTTCCTGATGTTTTGTTTTAAGTCGAAGATCCTACTTCAGTATTTCTTGGAGTGCTGGCCTCATGCTGGCAAATTCCCTCAGCTTCTGTGTGTTTGAGAAAGTCTTTATCCACCTATATATCTGAAAGTTATTTTTGCTGGATAATGTATTCTTGGTTGCAATTTCTGTCTTTTAAACTTTTGAATATTGAATTCCACTCCCTCCTGACTTGCAGAGTTTGTGCTGAGAAATCTGATGCCAGCCTGATGGGTTTTCATCTATAGGTTATAGTTCTTTTTTCCCTGGCTGCCTTGAGAATTGTCTCTTTGTCTTTAGTTTTGGACATCTTTAGTACCATATGTCTTGGAGAAGATCTGTTAGGGTCCAGGTATCTAGGGAACATGTTTTATTTTTGAACTTGGGGTTCCTGATCTT
>PVJL010013367.1:0-32597 GCA_004026885.1 Lyroderma lyra
GCACACGCACACACAGGCACACGCACACACACATGCACACACACACGATACTCATCATTATGCAGAATGTAAAGAATTAAGAACCTTGACAAGTGCAAACCATAGCATTTGTTTCGTACCTACTGTGTGACCATAGGAGCCGATGACTCATTCTTTTCCTCTGGGTAAGTATGCAAAATTAAGGGAAAATGACCTGCAACCCAGTGTGGGCATGATAAAAATGGGTCACCGCACAAAGCCTTCCACAGTCAAATGACTCAGGTAGTGTTGAGACAGCCATGTCACTGCACTGGGTCCTCGTCCCGGCTTCCTCCAGCTCACAGGTGCCTCTATCCCCTGAAGCCCGAGCCCCTCTTGGTTGCAGCAGGCGATGCCTCCTATCATGCGTAGCACAGGCCGTGTCTGCCTCAAAGCAGGGTGAGCTCTTGAGGGTTGGGGCTGCATCTGACCGTGGGATTGAATCCTTGTCATCAGGGAACGTAGTTAGATGTTCCCTAAGAACTTGGAAGCAAGTTGACACTTTGAGAATTCAATTTTAATTCCCACGCATAATGGATCACAAAAGAGATGCAAAATGTGGCCATTGGAGCATGAAGACACCCAGGCCACTTAAGACCTTCGTATTATCCTCTCAAGAAAAATGTGTTCATCAGAAGGTGACCTGGGCTGTTGGTGTCAGTGGCGGTCACTCAGCATCGGAGGCATGGAAGAAGGCACCAGCAGGGCGGCTGTCTCCAGGGCCAGCCCCATTCTTATTGGGGAGGAAGTGCCGCTGGCACCTGGGTCCATTGGTCAGGTCAGGTCCGTGCTGGACACATGGGACAGTGCAATCCTGACACTATTGTGGTTCCTGTTCTGCAAGGCCTGATTAAAAAATACACAGTGAATGTTTAAATTAAAAAAAAACTATTACTATAAAAGACACACTGCCATGAATCCCCCGCAAAACACCCACCTCGCTCCGAACACGTGTCCCCTCGTTCCTGACACTCTCTGAAGCGGTTCTGGAAGTCCTCTGTCGTGGTGTCTTTAGTTGCACTCATGGCCGCCTCAATGTCCTGAATTGATTAAAAACGTACCTTTTATGATCACTTTGAATTTGGGGAAGAGCCAGAAGTCACACGGTGCCAGATCCAGTGAATAAGGTGGGTGAGGACACGCCGTCATGTTTTTATTTGACAGAAACGGCCGTACCAGAAATGACGTGTGACCTGAAATGGCCATACCAGAAATGACATGTGACCTGAATCGATTCAGGTGTGATTAAAAAAGTGTGGTGAATGTTTAAATTAAAAGAAAAATTATTGCAGTAAAAACACATTGAAGGAAGAGGGAGTGTTTCGACGGGGTTAACGGTAATGAGTCCTGCTATAATAAACTCTAATTTGAACAGTCACTGTGATTTTGATTACAGTCTGTACGTTACCACGCTTGTTGGGTCGGCCCGCCTACAGGAGAGTAGTGTTCAGATTACATGGGCTGGTTCCCATGTGCCGTAGGCAGGATAATGCCCGTCCCCCACCCCAGATGTCCATGTCCCACTCCTTGGAACCTGTGATTGTGTTGTATTGCGCCTGGGCTGACCAGACATGCCATTTTAAATGGGGTAGTGCCATTGTTTTCTGTCCCATTTAAAACAGTACGACGTCTGATCAGCCTACTGACGTGGCAAAGGCAAATTAAGGTTGCTAATCAGCTGACTCTGGGTGGGCTCAGTGTGATCACGAGGGTCCTTACAAGTGGAAGGGCAGTGAGGGGATGTGACGACTCAGCCCAGCGCTGCTGGCTTTGCAGACGGGGAAGAGGGCGACGAGCCACGGAGCGCAGCCGTCCCGTGGAGCCGTGGAAGCGAGGAAGCAGGTGCCCCCGCGGAGCTGCACAGGGCACGCCGTTGCCGGCAGCTTGTTTTAGCCCAGTGGGACTCGGGCCAGACTCGTGGCCTACTGCACTGTGACACAATAAATCCGTGGTGTCGTAAGCCACCAAGCTCATGGTGATTTGTTACAGCAGCAATAGGAAACTAATACACATGGCAGTGATTTCTCATGCAGATGCGGGCGTTGGCATTTTGATTTATGTTTCAGTTTCAGGGTGTGGGCTGACAAAATCCGGTTTCTGGCTCTGCAAAGCTAAGCAGACCGAGCCCCCGGAAAGCCTCTCCACTAACAGACTGTAAGAATAATCACCGTGTATTAAAAATGTCTACAGGCTGAGTGCTTTAGGCTTATCACCTAGAATTCTCTCCACAGGCCTATGAGCTAGGTCTGGTCATGTCCATTGTATAGACGAGATGACTGTGATTCATCTTGAACTGCATGACTCCAAATGACATGATCGGGACTTTAGTCCTGGGCTGGGGGCCTCTGTCTTATACCCTTGGTTGCCTCATCCCGGGGCTGTCCCGGAGAAGCTGCCATCTCCCAGAGAACAATCCATCTGATCATGTTGGTTAAAGGACAGCAGCTGGACAGGAGCAAGACAGCAACCATCAACAATTTCATGGTCAACTGAGGGCCCTGCCGTTCCCCAGGGACCAAGGGGCTGGAGTGACTCCACACACGTTCTCAGTGATTGCAAAATGTTGCCCAAATGCTTCTAAAAACTGTTAGCTGTTTTAGAAACTGTCCATGGTTCACTTCACTACACGGTGTGTTCTGTTATTCTCCATGACTTTTCTTTCTTTTTTTTTTTTTTTTTTTTTTTTTTTTTTTTTTTTTTTTTGTCTTAAGTATTTCTGAGTGAAAGCTCCCTTCATTAACCTGAGCCAGCTATGTTTCACCTGAACCAGGTTTGGTTAATGTGAACGAAGAGAAAGCTACTGACAAATGGGCAGAGGAAGCAGCCTGGGAAGCCAGCATCCTGTGTAGCAGAGGGTCTCTGTTTTTCTGCACAGACCCTTAGGTGGAATGCTCACATGTATAAAATTAGCTCCAGCAACACCACTGGGGTCCTCCTGCCCCCTCCAGGAATGCGCTTGGACCACCAGCAGAGCAAAGGACAGATGTTGTTTGACTGTGATCTGTATCAGTAGGTCCACAGGACACAGAGCAAGTGACCGCCAGCTCCGGAATCTGCCCAGCTCACTTGACTGCAGAGGGAGCTGGCCCCGAGGCTTGGCGTGACGTGCCCAAGGGCATGCAGCTGCAAGGTGACAGGGCTGGGGTTCTTAGCCACACTGCAGGCCCCAGGCCGCGCCCTTGCAGCCATATCCCTGCCTCCTCTTGCTTTCCTTAGCACTTAGCCCAGTGCCTTGTCTGTACGAGGAGTCCCAGAGCCTCCCAAATGACGCCGAGGTCGTGCCCATGAGAGCTGTGAGCGCCGTTCCTTGTCGCCCGCCCGGGCTGTGGGGTGGCTGCAGGAAGCGCTTGGCTTTCATCACCCACCACCTGGGGACGTTCACCTCTGGGAGTCACTTGATCTCAGCCAGCTCAAGAGGTGACCTGCAAGGGCCCTGCAGCTTTGTTCTAAATTTTCCGTCCAAACAGCCACATAAATGGAGAGGCCCCTAATTCCAGCCAAACCCCAAATTGCCGCTCTCTTTCCCAAAGGAAAGACAGAAAATGTGTCCTGCACTGTGGCCAGGCTGCCTGAGCAAGTCCAGGGCGGGAAGGAATGCACTGATCGTTTTGGGGAGCAGGGGGTCGTTTTTGGCTTTCTCTCTTCGTTTTCGGCCGGGCTTGACAAGACTCGGGGGTTTTGGCTTATTAGCCTCAGGAGAGAGGCTTTGGGCCTCACTGCCTCCTCCATTGGTGGTAGGTCCAGTGGATTCAGTTCGGTCCCAGAGACATGGATTCTGCGTCCATCGTGCACCAGCCTTGAGTCAGCAGGACTACGTCGATGAGCGAGGCCGCGTCTCCTCGCAGGGGGCACGCTCTCTGGCTGAGCACGGAGCTGAGGAGGCACCGGCGGAGTGGACCGACATAGGCAGGAAGGACATGCTCATGGCCTCATGTGGTGTGAGGCTGTGTCAGCAGTGGGATGCTTTCTGTATGTTCTCTGCACCCTCCTGGGCAAACCCCATGATAGGACAGCATTCCTGAGGCGGGCCTGAGGCTCAGAGAGCAGCTGGAGCAGGGCAGGGGCAGGCTCCCAGGACCCGGGTTCAAACCCCCGCCTCACCGCCTCCTACCCGTCCCTGTGCCTTTGGGCATGTCGCTCAGCCTCCCCAGGCCTTAGCGTGGTCACGTGTGGGATAAAGGCAATGGCAGTGCAGCTCCATGGGACGTGAAGACCACAAAGCTGGCTGTCGTCGGTGCCCACAGAGACCAGGAAACCCTGTGAGCGACAGTGCTCGGCGCTGCTTCCCTCTGTCTCCTGGCTCCAAGAGTGACCGCGAGTCGCCCCAGAGGAAGAGCCGGGTGGAATCTGCTATGGTGTGTTCAGAGGCCACGTTCTTCATGGTGGTCTCTCTGGAGGGATGGCTGCCCAGCCCACCTCCGGCAGGCTCACAGCTGACGGCCGGGAGGGGAGTGCATGGTCTCCCTGCAGGGGCCACCCCAGGCTGCCTGTGGGGACAGCCACCCACGCGGCTGTGGTCACGTAGCTTTCCAGGTCCCCACTGGCTCACCTCTGCTTTCCCACTCGGGAGGAAGTGGTGGGAAAGCTCATTTGCCGGGACTCCAAGACACTGCCTGGCCCTGGGGCGGGGAAGCTGGCGGAACGGCTCCGTGGGGGACATCTGTGACTTGGGTGGCTCCCCTCTTCCTTCCTGAGCCGCAGTTGCTTTGGTTCCAGCAGCGGGCTTCCTTTCTCCTGCCTCTGAGAAGCCCCCCGGGGGACGCTGGCCTGGGGCCTTCCTCACTGACACACGTCTGGCTCGGGGCTGCTCTGATGGATAGGGGCAATTTCCGGCTGTGATATTGGCAGTTCTGAGCACTGCACACTGCGTTCCGCCGGAGAGAGCGTTTCCACGGCCCCGAGTCGCCGCGGTGCTGTTCATAAGGGGGCTGGGGGCACCCATTTCGAGTGTTTTGCACAACTGTATTCCCACCGCCTGGGTCCAGCTCGCTCTTGTGAAGCACCTTCTTTTGGAAAACAGTGGAACTTGCAAATGGCTTGTTTCTGACTGCTAAGAAACCTTAATTAAAATAGCACAAATAATTATATTACAGAGTAATAAATCAGTGACCCCCCTAAGTCTGTCTGTTGGGGGACTTGGGAGAAGGAAAGGGTCAAGGAGGGACTCTCAGGGGAGACAACAGCTCGCTTGACCTGGGTGTTCGGACCCTCTTCCTGGAAGCCTGACGGGAGGGAGGGCGTTAAAGTCCAATTTGGAAAGAAAACTCTTCTGTCGTCCCTTCCTACGAATGTTACAGCCTCACATCTCAGCCGAGCGCTTCTATGTGCAGGGGCTTTCAGAACGCCAGAACTGGCCCGCTCCCCAGGCGCCAGACACCGAAAGCGCCTCGCTGCCCACTGGGCCTGGGCGAGACAAAACCAGAACCGACTTTCTTCTCCTAGGTACCGGGCCGTGGTATCCTGCCCTCTGGTGGCTGAAGGCGAAACGACAGGCCCGGGGGTCCCAAAGCAAACGCATTGTTCTCTGCTGGGCGTGGACTTGGTAGTAACATGCCTGTTGTGCATCCCTTCATGCTCCTGCCATTCAGGGACCTCTTCCACGATGTCCTCCTACATTTCCATCCGCAAATACCTCCTGCCTCCGTGGTTGCTACTCGTTTGCCCATCTTTCACTTACTGAGAAAGCACCCGCTGTGTGCTGGGCATTTCAGCGCCGGCCTTGCCTCCGAGGTATCTGTGAGCATTTCCCCCTCCTCCCAGGCACGCTGGGACTTTCTGCAAGGCCGACGATCAGACCAATTTCCTTCTGTGTTTAATAGGGGGAGACAGGACCAAAGCTGGCCACATGCACCTTCCAAAGAGGTGGGTGTGGCACAAATCACACAAAAGAGCACTTGGGTGTCCGTTCTGAGCGCTTCCTTTTGCTGAGCGTAGTGGGAGAAGCTACTGTGATGGCGTGGAGTTGGCGCTGCTTAACTTCCCTGCTCCTCAACTTACCCATCCGTCAAGTGGGCACCATAGGACGGATTGCACACACAGCTACGTGAGAGTTGGCTGGTTAAGAGCAGCCCTGGGCATGATCTGCTCCGCCATAGATTGAGACATTGGCTTGCAGGAATAGGACTTAATAATGACTATGCCATTGGTTTACTGTGAGGCTTAAATATAATGCCTATAACATTCTAGAACAGGGCCTGACATCAGGAGGGTACAACCGGCCCAGATGAATTAGGGGGGAGAAGAGGAAGGGGAACTGGTAGGTAATAAGAGACCTAAGAGACATACCAGTCCACGGCAATGTGTGGACCTTAGATCTTGATTTGAACATGCTAGCTGTTAAAGCGCATTTTGAGACACTCGCAGTTCATCAAACACGGACTGGATATTAGATGATATTGAGGAAGAGAAAAGCAGCTCCCGACACCTAGGAGCTGGGCTGCTGTGATCATCTGTTCTTTGTCATTCGTGGCCACTGAAGTCTCTGGTTGGTGAGCTTAATTGTCAGTTAATAATTGGAGAGTTGTTTCCTGAAATGCCCTGGACCAGTAAGTGTCCCAGAGGGTTGTCTCAGTATTGGGGTGCTCCTTTGACATCCATTCATGAAATTTATAACTCTACCTTTCGCCTTCACTTCCTGCTTGCACAAAAACTCAGGGTCAGCCAGAGGCGAGTGCTCGGGTCTCCCTTGGGTCTTTGCATGGCCCTGTCATGTGTGTGGTCTTCTAGATTCCTAGGGGCAAGTCAGAACTTGTCATGCCGTCTATGAACATCTCATCCCCCTGCCTTTCCTTTTCCAGTGTGTGGTCAGCTTGCTGAGCCCCCGCTGTGATCTGCGCCCCAAGCAGCAGTCACATTGGACAGTCCCCACCGAATGTGGAAGGAACAGGAGGTGCGAAGGGCTAAGGGTAAGAGAAAAGATAGACACCCCTCATTTCTTTGCTTAACATCCTTCAGTGCCCCCTTGTGTCCCCTCAATTTGGTTCAAGTTCTTGAGCCCATTCCCTGGGGCAGCTGAGCCCCGAGGGGAAGAAAGGAGACGTGCCCCAGTGAGAAATGCCAGGGAGAAGGGGAACTGGAGCATCTGATGGACCCACGGTGCGGGCACGGCGTTTGGCCGCGTTGCTCTGCCCCTGCTGCCGGTGGGGCCCAGGGAGCCGGGCCTGCTCTGGCCCACTTCTCAGCAGCCTCTCTGGGGATGCACACCCCTGTGGGGGCTCAGGGGTTCATGACGTAGAACCTCTCTCTCCAGCTCTGAGCTCCCCGAGCTTGTTCTTCTTGTGGGCTCCCTAACCTGCCTTGCACACTCTGTCACTTGTTCTTAGAGACTCCCTCCCAGCTGGAGGGTGGGCGCCGAGCCTCGTCAGACACCCCCAGCCCAGCTGGCTCAGTTCAGGGCATCCCCTGGGCTTCGGGGTTGAGCCAAGTTGCCCCAGCGTTTCTGCATGCTGTGCTCCCCTGGGGTTCTCTTGGTGGCCTTTCCTGCCAGCAGATCCCTCTGCAACCACCTCAGTTTATCAGAGAAGGTCCAGTGATGCTGAATCTCGGAAAGGATGGCGGGAGAACTTCTGTTCCCTTTTCTCCCAGGAGGCCTCTGTCCCTAGGCCAGTGTACCCCTTTCGTCCCTAGCCTGTCTACAGAGCAGGGGTACTTGGAGGGACAGCGTTTGTGAGGTCACAACACTGTGCTCCTAGATCCTCCCTCGGGGACAGTGCTGCATCACAGAATGGCCACTGTTTGCAGACGGAGGGTTTGCTTCTCTCTGGTCTGAGTCTACCTAGACCAGGAAGCCAGCCCAGCCTCTCTCCAAGACCCACGCAGGGCTTCTCAGACTTTCCGGGGCCTGGGAACCGCCGGGGACCGTGCTAAGATGCAGATTCTGGATCCCTTGGTCTGGACGGGGGCCGGAGGTCCTGCACTTCTAACAAGGCCTTGGGTGATGCCTCTGTTGCCTGTCCTTGGGCCAAACTTTGGAAGCCCGGGTCTGGCTGCACAACCAGGCACCTGGCCAAATCTCTGTCCCCAGTACTTCGCGTTTGCCACCTCGTAAACAGTGGGTGATGGGTCACTTTTCACTGGATGGATTAAAGAATTAATTCATCATAATCGTAATGTTGCCAATATAAAGCCAGTGGTTGTGCTGAGCATCTGCGGGCGCTGTGGCTTACGTAAATTCTTGCTAGCACCACAGGAGAGACCTAGCTGTTGCTCCCACTTGGCAGATGGGAAAACGGGGGTTCAGCGTACACTTCCGTGTCCTTGCCAGCTTGGAGAGGAGGTGCTTCTGAGCGTGTGCGTGCTCAGTGCTCAGTAATTCCTCTTACTTCACTTCTCTGCAAGTCGGGGACGTTCCCTAGAGTGGAAGGAGTTATCATTGTGCTCTTGTCGGCACAAGAAACATCCAAATCCGTAGAGAAGTTTTAGGCGCTTATTTGAGCCAAACTGACGACAGTTGCCGGGAAGCCAGATCTCAACAGATTGAGAAAATGCCCTGGAGAATGGCGGTTTTGCAGCTTATTTTGTACATGAGACTCGAAGGAGGACACGAAGAGAGGGTCACATGGAGTCCACGGGTGGCAGATTCAGGGGGCGGCAGAAAGCAAGGCAGGGAGATCTCCGGGACTGGATGAAAAGTAAAACGGGGAGACTCACACTTCTTTACGGCGGTGGGACAGGATAGTTAGTAATGACCACTGACAGCACAGAGATGGTGTACAGGGGACAAGACGACGACGGGAGGCTCTGTGGTCTCTCCTGATCTGGTGACAGCGGTTGTGCCCTGAGGGGTCCGGAAAAAGGAAGGTCCCTGACGTTCCAAGGGTGTGTTACCTTGACCTTTGTCAAGGAAGCTGCAGGCCTAGGACGTGACTGCCGCCACGACCCACCTGTGCTTAGGAGTGTTCATGTTCGGACCATCCTGCCTGGTCGCTTTCGGGCTCTGAGCTAGTAGGGCCGGCCCTGCAGGCCTCCCCGAAGCTGTCAGGTGTAGTACGTGGCCCCGTGTCGTCCGCACTGGGAAGCCTCGATTTCCAAGTCGTCCGGAAGGAAAGAGGCTCGGGAACCCGGACTCTTGATCGGGTTGCTTGGAGGAGCGTCATGGAGTCTGGAAGAGTCTCGGCTGACATGGCCGCAGCGCGTTGTGTGCATACAACATGGGGGTGTTTCTGGTGGGTCCGTGGATCTCGCCAGACCCTCCCAAGAGCCGGGAGCACCTGCTGTGACAGTTAACACGATGTCTGTCAGGGACGGTCCTGAGGACACCCTCAGCACTGCTGGGGACTTTCTGATCTGATTACAAGTTGACAGGCGTCTCGCGCGCGGTGGCGCCTCCCTTAGTCCCGGGCAGGTCCTGCTCTCGCCCTGTCCTGCCGCCCCTGCCCACTGACTCTGTGAAGTGTGGCTCGGCGCCTGGCACGGAGCAAGACCGTGAGAATACGAGCGGCGTTGCCAGGCCTGGGTATCCCTGAGCCTTTCTCTGGAATTCCATTTCCCACCTAAAAGGAGCCAGAAGGTGAAGGTGTCATCTTTTAGTTTGCCACTAGGCTGCGCTATTGGCCTGCAGTCGGTGTCCCGCGTGGTTGCCACCGGGTGTGACACCGTGTTGTGCAAAGGGATGATTGCTCTCAACAGCGGGCCTTACGCTGTGTAATGTCACAGGGAAGTGGTCCGTAATGGGGGGGACGGGGCCTTGATTAGTACGTCCCAGCTCCCTAGTACCTGCTTTTGCGTGGATGGTACCAGCAGGGCTCGCACCACGGTGCCTACGCCCTGAAGGAGTCACCCATGCCCGTGGACACCCACAGGTGGCCGCGGACTATTTCAAGGGGCTGTGCCTCCCTGGCTCCCTGGGCTCATCAGGTGGCGGGTGGGTGGGGATCCCCCTAGCGCAAGCCGCCGCGATTTCCAGGCCCATTAGACCGTGTGACTTCCGAGTCCCCGGAGGCACGTGCCGGGAGTGTTAAGTGCGTGGGCAGCAGCCGGAGCAGAACCTAGGCCACGTGGGCGAGGCTGGGAAGTAGAGGCAATTGCCTGGGGGGCCACTCCCTGCACCCCTCCTCAGGGCGCCCCGTGGTCCTGCCTTCCCTAAATCCTCTAGCTCCAACCTAGTGGGTGCCCCTAGGCGGCAGCACGGCTAAGGGAAAGCACCCTGGAGCCTGGGGCAGGGACTGGCGTTCCCGCTAGTGCTGGTTTGGTCCAGAACTCCCACTGTGCGGTTTTAGGCAAGTTGCTTCCTGTGCTGCTTGCAGCGTCTGTCTTCTCCTCTGTAAACTGGGGATGTAGCTACCTGCTCTATCGGGGTATGTGAAGACTCTTCATATTCCGTGATGTGATGTGCGCGTTTAGTGGGAGGCATTTAGAGAGTTAGGGAAGCCCAGGTAATAGGTCTTAATTTGCTGTGTGGTCTTGGGCAAATCTCTTAACCTCTCTATTTGCTGATCTGTGAAAGACAAGGCTGGGCTCGATGATGCTGAAGGTCTTTTTCATTCTGCACTTTAACCTTTTATAAAACATACCTGTCCTGTGTGCCACACATTTGTAGCCTTAACCTGTGAAATGGCGAGGTATGACCTCTTGCATGATTCGTCTTTTACCGGGGGTGCACCTGTCCATGACGCCTTCTTTGCCTGGGCTGCTGGTCTCACTGCTGCATCCCAAAGACCACCCCCCTCCTCCTCCAGCCTTCTCTGCTATCCCCATGCAATGTCAAGTCCTTTTGATTCTGTGCTTGCTCATTGCACTTCAAAACACAAAAATTACATTGTTCACGCGTTTATCTGTGAGCTGAGTCTTGTTTTCTCCCCTGTCCTTTTTGCTCTTATCGCCTGTCGTAGATAACACCTTCTGCTGTGACCGTGCGTGTACGCCTGTCTCACTGTCTGTGAAGCGGAGATCTGTCATGGGGCTGCCGGTAACTTCTGGGCACTGAGCAGCCAGCACAGCACCTGGCACGTGGCAATCCGTTAAAAGAGATTTTTCGGTGAATGAATGAGTGAAGAGACTAGATGGGAGTGAGCATGGATGAATGAATGAATGGATGGATGGATGACTGGATGAGACATCTCTAACATCGGGGTCCCAGGTTCCAGGGCAGCGTTGTGTATAAGGACAGATTTGGGGGCACCCTAGGATGCATCGAACTGCTTCCTCTGTAAAACAGACGAAAATCATCCCTTCCTGCTGCCCAGGCAGTTGGTATCAAGGTCTTACATTTGCAGTATCAAACTCAGCTCCTTCTCCTTTTTATTTTTGTATTGTGTGTGTTCAAGTATAGCCTTCATGTTCTCTTTTATTTTCCTTGAAGGTTAAGCTTTTGCTTTTTTCATCCATAAAAATGTTTTAAAATCCTATCTTGAAGCTTTAAAGATTTTTCTCCCAGCAGCTAGCGATAGATATATAAAATCCACCCACCTTACAAATGAAAATGATTGATACACATCAAAAAAGTTACCTGCATCGGGTGATAAAACCCAGCTCGCGTTTCTCTTTAACAGCTTCCTCCTGGAATTTAACTGACAGGGCCGGTTTCTTTGAGACTCAGTGGTGGGGAATTCGGGACTGAGGAGAGTGCTAGGTGGAAAGGGGAACCCACCTTTAGGTGGGAGACATGCTTAGCACTTCAGAGAGGAGGGGTCATTTATTCCTCCCCACCACCAGGCAGTTAGCACCCCGAGTCTTGTTGGAAGGCATCCCGGGCTCTGACGGGTTCGGCAGCTTGTCCGAGGCTGTACCTGCAAGCTGGTGCTCCTGGCCTCCAGTTAGGCTCCGGAACATGTGGACCAGCTCTTCCCCAGCACACTCGGCGCGGTTTCCTCATCTGATGCCACCAGCGAAAGAGACATTAGCAGGAGTGTACTTTTATGCAAAATTGAGTGCATCGTGTGGTCTCGGACCTCCTTCGATCCCTCCTGGCCTAAGGCTGAGTCCCGGTGTGCCTTTGCCCTCTGCAGATTAGTGGGGAGGGCTATGAAGTCCGGCAGGCATGGGTTCAGGTTCTCGCTCCTTCGCTCGGTTGTATAGCTCTGAACAAGTCAACTAATTCTTGTTCTCCTCCCCAGTAACATGGGGATTATAATGTTCCCTACTTCATAGAACTGTTTTGAAGATTTAGTGACACAATGAATATAAAGTACCTGGAAATGTGCCTGGGCGTAGTAGGTGCTCAGTAAATGTTAACCAGATGCAGTGCTGGGAAATGAATGCCGTTTTGACTTTTCCTCCTTTGCTTTGCGGTGGACGCCTCTCAGCTCTACCTCTGGCCCCAGAGAAAGTCCTCTCTTTCCTCAAGGCCCTTTATTTCCACCTTCTAGAAATGGAACTACGAGTATTTAAATCTATGACTATGAATACGTACGGCACCTCCTAGATGAGCACAGTGGGCACCCTGTGGTACAGTTCCCCGAGACACTGGGTCTCTTTGGGAAAGAAACCTTTTCCTTTTCCTGTGAAGAGGGGCTGACTGTAGCCCCTGAGGGATGGACATTCTCGCACCGGGTGAAACTGGTGGAGAAGACTCAGCCCTTCCTGGTGGGGTGGGAGTGGAGGGTCATTCTCCAGCAGGAAAAGAGACAGGGCACGACTCCAGAGAAAGATAACTGAAGTCCCTGGGCCCCCAAGAAGAAAGGATGAGGGGGTCGGCAAGGCAGCAGAACCTTAGCTGGGGGGCAGCAGGGCGGGGCTGGGCGGGCCGAGCCTTCGGGTCCACTGTGTTCCTGCCCGGGCTGTCTCCAGGGTGCCGGGGGGGGGTGGTCACCCACAGAGCCCTTCCTTCCCTTCACGTGGACCTCACAGGGCTTGGCGGGAGAGCCAGGAGCAGCTGTTGTGGTGGTGGGATGACCTGAGACCCTTTTCCCTGTTTGTGACCATAGAAGCCCCACATGAGACGCATTGTCATGCGACATCTTGGAACCCACCAGCGCCTAGCGACGTGACCCTGGGCAAGTTACTCTGCCTCCTCGTCGGTCACGTGGAAATGCGAGCGTGAGGGCTGAGTGACTTTCCGCATGCGTATGAGGTGCTTGGGGTGGCATCTGGTGTGTAGTAAGTGCTCGATAAAACGCTAACTGCTTGTGGCATTTTAGAGTCTCAGGGGAGTTGGGAGGCCTCCTTCCCTTCCTGCCGATAACTTGAAAATGACTATTGCCAGCGATGGCTGATGAGGCTGAGACGGACTGAATTCTACTCAACCATTACAGAAACGTGGCATTTCTTGGACCAGAGTGTTAGTGAAGCAGTTGCTCCCCTGTTGCAGCTCTTGTCATTTTTGTTGGTGTGGGTGGCATTTCGGCAGGCCCAGGACCCCAGCCTCGGCCCTGCCTTAATCACCGTCAGGGGTGCCTTGCAATTTAGTGCCCCCGTCTCTCCCGCCCTGATTTGAAGACATGGTCCCCTCAGCTGTCACTCCGTCCCCCACTGCTTCAGTGTGGGTCTGAGGTTCTTTGCATGTACTGGGTGTCATCACTCATCTTTGTAGGGAGAAGTCGGAGACGTCGCAGAGGTGAGACGACGAACAGCACCTCCGCCACGTTCTTGCTCTGTGGCCCCTGATTCCTCCTTCGAGCTGATCAGAAACCCTGTTCATTTCCTGCCTGCTTCTCTCATTCCTGAGCACAGCGCTTAGCACAGCTCCCCTGCCTGTCCTCTTCCCCGTGACTGCCCCTCCCTGCAGGCCCAGAGGACTCTTAGCCCTAGAACAGAGCCTGAGGCAGAGTTCGTGTGGGGTGCAGCCCCAGGACAGCAAGAGTGAGGGGGCGGGGGCACAAGGCAGACAGGGAGAGGAAGCAAAGGCCCCAGGAGAGCACCTCGGGCCGCTGGGTTTCGTAGGGGGCTTTGGCGCACCGCACCCCGGAACGTCCCTCGCGGGCAGCGGGGCAGGAGTGTGTGCTCTGCTCCTCATCGCCTGCCTCTGGCTGCTCAGTGTGCTCCGGAGGGCTGAGTCCTCGGCTCCGCAGGGGTGTGGTCCGCAGCCCCTGGCTGGGGGAGGTGACAGCACCACCTGAGCCCGGGAGCCGTGGGGAGCCAGGACCGATCGTTCTGGTTGGACCTGAGCGCTGGGGCTGCTGCGGTGCCTGCGTGCTGCTGAGGCTGCGACAGGGGCTGTCCCGTGCCCAGCCCTCCCCGCGGCAGGCCGGGACAGCTGCGATGTGCTTTCGGCATCCTTGCAGCACAACCAGGAGCTTCCGAGAAAGGGCCAACAGAAGCTCGCTTTTTGACCGCAGGTGTCTGCAGGTGTGTTTATTTGCTCCTTCGGATGAAGGTGGCGTGCCGGGGTTTGGCATCCATTCTTTCCCTTTCCTTTCTGGAAGTTGGTACGGTGTCCTAGCAGCACGTCTCAGCGTGGGTCTTACGCCCCTTACCGTGCTGGGCCTTTATGGCCCGGTCCCACCGGAAGATTCAACAGTTCTGAGACGCCAGACGGTGGAAAGTCAGTCTCCGTCCCAGCGCCGCCCGCTGGCCGTGTGCTCTCTTCCCGGGGACGTCGTTGTCCTCAGTTACACACGTGCCTTCTGGGATGGGTCATGGTGCAGGGGTAGCTTTGTACCCCGAGTGGCGCTCACGTTGTTAACATGTCCTCAGTTCATTACCAACCGGTGACAGCACCCTGATAGTAGCATTAGAACACAAGGACTCTAACAGGGATACACCGTAAAACTGATGTACGCAGTTCATGTGCCAAGTTCCAGGCCGTGCTCACTTCGTATGCGTAAGTAGTGCCCCGCTGAAGGTGCCTGTGAGCCTTGTGTGCGGCTCCAAGGACTTCCTCACACTCCGTTTGCTGAAGCGCGTCCACACCCGGAGGACCTCAGTTCCGGGTTCCGGGGGGCACGCTCTCTCGTGATTTGACCATCGCCTCTCCCCCGTGTGGTTGAGGGTGGGGCCCGGTTCACGGCTAATGACGTGCAAATGCCCGGGAACGTTTGCCCACGTGCCAGCACAGCAGCCCCTTCCTGCAAATCACCTGCTGCCGGAGTGGGGGAGGGGGGCTTTCTCGCTCCGATGACGTCACCTCCCGGCCCAGCCGTCCGCAGAGGCACAGAGCTGTGAGCTGTGGGGGTCACGATTTCCCAGTCTCTCTCTGAACTTCAAGTGGCAACAACAAAATATCGCACACTGAGCGAGTTCACGTGCTTTCGGAATTCTGCTCCCAGGGAGGTGGGTGCACACAGCACCCCCGGGCACCGGATGGATGGCCTTCCTCTTTAGAGCATGTCTCTGCCCGGAATCCCATCGGACTCCCCCGCATCTCTGCAGGGCTTCAGAGCCAAGGTTGAGCTTCCTCCTGATGACTAAATGGCCTCCTAGGGGGTCAAGGTCACACGGTGATTTCAGGGCAGATCTGGGTCTTGATCTCTGGACTTCCAAGCCAACCCAGAGCTGATTCCTCTGGGCAACAAGAGCTAGGGTATTTTTAGAAAAAAAATCGGAGAATCAGAGAGACAGAGTTACTGGTGACAAGATTCAGGAATCTGGAGTTAGGAGGGCCTGGGTGTGAGTCCTGGAAGCTTTCTTATCCTCTCTGAGCCTTGAGTTGCTCACCGTGTTGTCATGCTACCCCTGTCGCCGTACTGTTACGGGCCTTAAAACGCTCACACGGACTCGGAAACCACCGTCCCTGCTGCACAGTGTGTTTCTGAGTCCGCTAATGGAACCACGGTTTGATGTGAAAAGACCTAGTCGGAGTCCTTAGAATCAGGCTGCTCCAGTCAGAGGAAACCTCCGATGTGACAGTCCAGACTCAGTGGAAAGGAGGAGACGGACCCGTTGGGGGCAGAGCCAAGACTAGAACCAAGAGTCCATGCTCATGGCCACTGCTGTTCTGACCACGCCCCCGGATAGCTCACCAGGTCCTCCAGGACCTGGTCCTGACCAAACCCGAGGGACCCGGCCGCCCCCTCTTCTCTGAGGCTTGTAGCATGCGCTCCTCAGCCTGTAGCTGTCTCTTTGCGAGGCTTCCCCCCTCGGTGTCCGTGAGTCGGCCTGCTTTTGGTTTTCATCCTGCCACCCTGGTGGCTCAGCTCAGTCTTCATTGGATTCTCTATCCTCCTGAAGTGTCTGTCACTTGGGGCCAGCAGTGTCCCCTGTCAGCTCCTGCTCTTCCCAGCCCAGGTGCTCCGCCCAGACGCTCTGTCCATGTCCCTGGCTCCACGGCTTTTGCCCCCGCCCTTCCCACGGCTGGGTCTGCTCTTTAATCTCACCCAGACGGTCATCTCCCCTAGAGGCCTTCCCTGACCCCGCTGTAGGAAGGAGGTTCCATCTCGTCACCGTCAGTTCCCCTGGGGTGCTTTGCACGGTCCGATCGTGTGGCTTATTTGGCCACACTCTCCTCTGTGGCCTCCCCGACTCGTGTGCCAAGCTGAGAGCACAGAGGCCGATCTGTCCTGTGTCCTGGAACTGGGCCGAGTCCACGGTCACGGTCCGGATTCCAGCACTGTGACAGCTGCCCCAGCCTCAGATCTGATCATTCCCCGGTCCTGTCTCAGGGAGGGGCTCCATCTGCCACGTTGGCTAACTCGGAAACTTGAGTGCAGATTTTAGCTCTTAACCCTGATAATTCACCAAGCTCTTCTCATCCTACCCGAGCTCCCAACTTGGGGCAGAGAGCGCCCCCAGCTGGGGAATGGTTGGAAATGCGAAAGGTCTTTTGTGGGTGGTCCCGGAAGCTGGAGAGTGAAACCAGCAAAGGGCGGGCAGGGTCTTGTGATGCCGAATGCTCCCTGACGTGCGCGGCAGGTCTTCCCCCGAGGCCAGCAGCGCTCCCCTTGGGAGACAGCGTGAGGGCCTCGCTCACTCGTGTCTCCTGAATGGCCCCCCGTCTTTCCACCCTGTTGCTGGGGAAGATCATCTTGGGTGGCTTCCAGAGACCCTGGAGAGACAGATCGGGGAGCTGCTGGAGTGGCAGGCCTCTGGGAGGGGACCGCAGGCCAGCTCGGTGACGAACTGCAGCAGCAGCTTGGGTCTGACTTGGAACATCTCTGATGGTGGCCTGGAGGAGGCTCCAGTCCTAGAGCTGGCCAGCTGGAGGGCAGTCGCACTTCATTCTGATCGGTCACCTTGTTGTGTAGTGTCCCAGCTCTTACACTTTTGGAGCGTGTTAGGGTGGGCTAGCTGCTGTAACGAGGCAACCCTCGAACCCCACTGGCTTACCGCGTTAAGTGTTTAATTCTTACACCAGGTCCGCTGCAGAAGCCCTGGCCGGCGGGCGGCCTTCCACAGGCTCACGAAGGGACCCACACTCCGTCCGTGTTGTGGCTCTGCCCAGGCCCCAGGCCCCGGAGGCTGAGGTTGGAGCCTCTGCCTGCAGCTGGCAGTGGAGGAAGTGGCGGGGCCTGGCCCTGGGCCCCCTCACGTACGTGCACCGGCCAGAGCCCAGGCACATGGCTGACACTGCAGAGAAGCCAGGGGATGTATGCAGACCGGCCGCGTGCCCTCGAATAGAATGAAGTGGGTTTGGGGAACACATGGCGGTCCTGCATGTGGACGCTTCTTTGCAGGGAAAGCGAGCTCCTCAGGAGGCTGGCACTGTCATGTTGGTCACACGTCCCAGGGTCTGCTGTAGGGAAAGTACTTGACACATATGGATCGAAGGCACCCGACGCTTTGACCTTGTCATGACTTTGGGCTTTGTCCTCCCCCCTCAGACTGGCTGGCTGACCTCAGCTTTCTGCTCCCCCACACAGCTTTCTCTGGGCTTGTGCTCCCCTCGACTTGTCCCGTTTCGGGCCTCCGTCCTGGCTCTGACCTCTCGGCCACACACCTTGGCCTATCCATCTCCCCGCGAGAGGCAGGAGGGCCAGCCAGCCCAAAGGTCTGCCTTCCACCCGCTCCCGCCCCTGCACCCGCACAGCGCCTTTCGCCAGGCCCGCCCCGAGCCCTGAGCCGGCGTCGCCTGAGACGACATGTGGGAAGACCAGCCGGCCCGCGTCAGCTCCGTCCTGCTCAGACTGGACACATGCTGCCTGGGGACACGCCGTCGGTCTGACCACAAAGCCGGCAGCGGCAGCCCAGGCCTGGGGAGACGGCGCCCCTCTCAGGCCGTCCGGTCCCTCGTCAGGCTTAGCCCCAGAGGGGGTGACTCCGAGGTGTGCAAGAGGACACAAACCACTCCCAGCAGGCCGCCGGTGACGCTTCCCGTGGTGGCAGAGGAGCGCCAGCCCAAAGGGCTGCCCCTGCCCCAGCGACAGGCTTCCCTGGGGCCCAGGAGGAGCTTTGGGCACAGAGCGGAGCAACTCTCCATGAAGCACATTGGCTGCTTCTCTGAAGAAATTTGGGACAGAAAAAACCGAAGATCAGGACCGCACTGGGACAAATAGTAGCTACCGTTACGTTGCCTGCTAAATGCCCGGACTTACTCTCTGTGACGTTGGGGTCCTCTGAGCACCGTGAGGCGAGAGTGTGGTCGGAGTTTCATAGACGAGGAGACTGGCGCTCCGAGGGGCCAAGTACCTCAACCCAGGTCACAGCCAGGAGCGGACCCGGACCTTTCGGATTCCAAAGCTGATTTTCCCCCACTTTTTCATCCTTTCCAGGTTCCAGATTTTTCCTCCATGCCAGCCAGGAGTCACTGTGGGTAGACGTTCTCACTCAGAGGACGTGCGCCCCAGGGCACTTCGCACTGGGGCGCACAACAGCCCCACAAGGACCCTCTCTGTTTTGGAGGTTTTTGACGAAGAAGCCCAACCAGGGGCCACGGGAACGTGTCCGAGGCCCTGGGGGCAGGACCTGGGCGAGGCGGTGCTGGCCGTGGCTGTCCGACCACCGGTCCAGGGCTGGTTCCTGTACACCAGGGGCGGGCAAGCCATGGCCCATGGGCCGAACCCGGCTGCGCCCTTCGGTGCGGCCCCTCAGCCCCCTGCCGTTCGTTTGTTGTTTCTTCATTCTTTCTAATTGTTTTTGCATCTCAAATGGTTGGGGAAAACAATCCAAACAAGACTGTCGTGTGACATGTGACAGTTCTATCGGTTAAAATGCCAACGCCCATCGGTGCATGTCTGTTGGGGTGCAGCCACGTCTGTCCCCTCCCTGAGCGTGTGCAGCCGCTCTGGCATCGTGTGATAGTGGAGTCAGTGTCACAGGGCGTGTGTGGCCTGCAGAGCCTAAATGTTTACTGTCTGGCCTCTGCACCATAGTGTGCTGCTGGGGAAGACAGGAGGAGAGCAAGGCTACCGGTTCTGGTTCCGGTTCCGCTTCTGTGCTGGGGGGGGGGGTGGTTGGGCCAGCCAAGGGCGTACATTGGCTTTGTCTGCTGGGGTGCAGGGAGGATTGTCACCCAGACAAGCTGCATAGCAGAGCCGGGTGGGCCGGCTCTGAGGTCACCTGCAGAGCCTAGGGCGCAGGGAATGCGGGGAAGCAGGGGCCTGTGGACGTAGGAGCTGGCTCACAGTAAGGAGCCGGCAGGGTGGCCAGGGGCAGGCCCGGGACGTGCGTGGGAGCAGAGCTTGCATGGAGACTTGGTGGCAGGAGTAGAGCACGCGGTGGGGGAGGTCAGCAGCAGCTCACACTGCAGCAGGCCAGGCTTCGGAGGCTGGTTCCAGGTGGGCCGTAGGGTTAGGGAGCAGGCAGTGCTCTAGGTCTTCAGGAGAGGGGCAGGGCATGCAGGAAACTGAGGCCTACGTGCAGGTGAAGAAGTCTGGAGAGCTGTGGCCCCGCGCAGGGCGTGGCGATCGGAACTTGGGCCCCACCGTGCAGGTGCGAGGTGTGGGTGGGAATGCCATGTGTGCGCGCTGCCCCCGCACACGGTCTCCCGCGGCTCTGTCCTGCCCTGCTGCCCTGTGTGCCGTGCGGAGGGGCCTCACCTTCGAGGAGGCTGAGGACGAAGTGCCCCTGGGCCTCTGGACAGGGCAACGCTTTATTCTCGTGGAGACTGGGCTCTAGGTACAGTGAGTGGTGAAGATGATCAGCAGCTAGAAAGCAGCAGGCTGGAGGGAGGAGAAAGGGTTTGGGAGCAGGAGGAGGTATGGTGGGGTGGGGCGACATCTGCCACCTCGAAGGACATCCCCCTGGCAGGGTGGGGCGGGGACGGGAGGGGGGTGTGTGTGGGTCCAGGAGCTCCGAACTCTGGTCCTGACCTTGGCAGGGCTTGGAGAGGAGGTGGGGCCGAGTGACGAGGGAGGACGTAGGAAGGTGGGACGCTGGGTCTTGAGGTGCTAGTGTTGTCAGAGGTTTCCCAGTGCCCAGGCAGTGCAGGTGCGGCCATCGACGCCAAGGGGCCACCATGCTCTTGAGGGAGGAGGACGACATCAGCAGCCAGGACCCAGTGGGGAGCAGAGGGTGTGCCCTGTTCTCTTGAGCCCCGTGGGGCCCCGGGGACTGGTGTGTCCGAGAATGTGAGGAGGCCCCAGCCATGATCGGGAGGGAGCCCCCTGCCAGGCCGCAGGGGAGAGGGGCGCACGTGGAAAGGGGGTTGATTTCAAAGAATGGGGGAGAGCGATCGTTCCTAAACGTCGAGGCTTTGCACGGACGGCTGTGTCTGCTGCTCATGGAACGCTCTTGGCGCGGCCCCAGCTCGTGCTGGGCGGTCAGTGTTAAGGCCTCCCCCTCCCCAGTTTTATCTTCACTGTGACACAAGGCTGAGTTCTGACTCCCAGGTTTCCCGGTGGTGATGTGACTCCTACGTCAGTGCTACTGAGAACGTTCTAGGTGCTCAGTTCTTTGGTAGGTCCTGGGGGAAAGGTCTAAATAAAGACCAGACACTCTGGAAACTGGATCAAAGGAGAATGATGCGGGAGCGTGGGATCTGTGTGGGGTAACCTACGCAGCGGCACCCACGGAAGGGACAGGAGAAAGCTGGCAGAGTGTCAGGATCAGGGACTGTTAGGGCAGGAAGGAGACATCACCGAGTGCAACTGGCTCACAGTCACGGAAGCTGAGCCCCAGCCCGGTCCGAGGGGCCCAGCGGCCGGCCCAAGGTCACACCGTGCGCTGGTGTAGACGTGGACCTTCAGTATAGTTATCTGGGCAGTTTTACTTCTAAACGGTCAGTGCCTTCCGCGCGGCCCCGAAGACGTCAGCGGAATTAAGGGTGGCGGTCACAGTGCTGACCCCTCACTGCGCCATCCGTATAGTGTGTCCGAGGGGTCTTCTGCTTACAGGACAAAGCCCGCTTCCGTTAGCCAGAGCCTCGCGGTCTGGCCCCAGCCGACCTAGTTTGGTTTATCCTGCCCGCCCGAGCTTCTGCCGTCTTCGCCTGTGTCGACTGTTTCTCGACCCATCACCACACGTCCCCGCCCGGCCTCCTCCTCGTCCCATTTTGGCCCTGCCTGAGACGGGGTGCCTGCTGCATCCGCGCCAGAGACAAGGTCTGGGCAGCGTGGGGACGGGGACAGGCCGGCCGGACAAGGCCGGGAGCGGTGCAGAGCGATTTATTCTGTGTTCGCGCGTCCCCCCTTCCGAGAACGTTTGCTGCGCAGCAGCGGTGGGGCTGGGCAGCAGGGAGCTAACAGGCGTGAGCGCAGCCCAAGGCAGGCAGCGCTGGGAACCATCGGGGGGCCTGCTGGCCCTGGGACATGGGAGGGTAGTCCCATTTATGGCTCCCGGGGATGTTCCTGGGGTGACCGGCCTGCTTCTGGAAGAAGGGTAGGTTATGGATGTGCAGGAACGACGGGAACGGGACCTCCATGGGGGAGTATCAAAGGCGTGGGCGTGGGGGATCCCGGGTGTGTGAACTGCGAGGGGGCGCGGAAAGCGAGGTGGGACAATTTATCAGGACCTCTGACCCCTTCGGAGCCCGTGCCGTGTGCCAGACACTCTGCTACGAGCTTTGAACGTGGTAACTCGTGTTCCCCACACGGCGCTGTCCCCGTTTTACAGATGAGGAAGTGGGCACAGAGAGGCAAAGTGACAGCCTAAGGTCACACAGCCAGGAGTCTAGCCTGCCAGTCTGCACCATTTCCTGCTCTGCTCCACGGCCTCTTGGAGCGCGCTGGAAGGGAACGGAGAGTGGGGGGCCAGGGGGCAAAGGGGCCAAACGAACCCTGGGGTCAGGGGATCTCCCCCAGCACAGGGAGCACGTCATTGGAACCACAGCTCGTACGTGTCCTTGGGGGACCCTCCCGGGCTGCAGTCCTGCTGTAAGTCGGGTGGGGCTCCCAAGGCCCAGAAGGAACGCCCGGAAGATTCTGCAGGCTGGCAAAGACCTTCTAGAAGCGCAGTGTCTGATAAAGCAGCAGGGTCCCTGCAGTCTGTCATCCCCCGGGGCTGCTGGTCTCCTCCGGTTTGATTGCTGAAGGCATTTGCATGAGAACCGGGTTCCCTCAGCCTTCTGAGGGCTCAGCCTCCTGCTGTGGACGCTCACCTGAGGCCATAAGTCTCCATTTGTGGTTCAATAACCGTCTCCCGGGAGGCTAATTATGGGCCATATGCTCCTGGGGCTGGTGTGCCGGGAAGGCCAGCTCGTAGGCACCCACGTGACGCCGGCCCCGTTCTCATTTCTCTTTCAGACTGTCCAGCTGGAAACCTGTCCTCCACGGGGTCCCCCCAAGTGCTTCAGGAGACGCTTGCCTGCTCGGGGGCTGCGCCGGCGTGCTGACGACCCGGCGGGGCTTAATTGGGCTTAACTGGGCGTTCACCAGTCTGCGGGTCAGCAGCTCAGTGCCGAGCAGCCGGCGGAGATCAGCCCCGGGGCAGGTGACGTCTGCTGCTTGGGACCCCTGCAGGTGACGGAGTGGTCAGGGCTTTGGCCTGGGGTCCTGGAAGCGGAATTCTGCTCCCGGCTGTGTCCGGAAATTACTCTTAGGACTTTGGGGAAATCTCTTTACTTCTCTGGTTCTTAGGTGTTTGTTTGTTTGTGTGTTTTTTCTTATATAAAAGGAGACTTTGGTTGGATGAATGGTTTCCAACCTGATTTGTTGGTGTCTGGAAAGGTAGTAATGGGTATGGGTGGGGGTGGGGCTTTACAACAGCTTTGAACCCCTGCACAGGGCACACTCCCCGGGAGAAGTGGTGGTCACCCCTTCGTCTGCGTCTCCGTCGTCTAGGACAGTGCTTGGCACGGAGTGTAAAACGTGAATGCTTGTTGAAACACGCAGGCCTTTCAGAAGTCCCCCCCAAATGGATCTTTGGCTCCATGAAGCCGGGCAGCCTAATAGAGAGACCTTGAAGTCTTCCATGATTAGCACGACGGTGAAGCTGTACTACGGCTCGTGGCCTTTTGTCCCTGCATCACGGACTCTGCCCCTCACCAACACCACTGGACAGTTTGCAGAGCTCTGCCACACGAGGAGGAAATCTGGAGTCCCTGCAGTCAAAATGGCAGAGGACCTCTGCACCTGTGGCCCTGGTCCTGCTGTGCTCGCCAGGTGCCCTGCTCAGTGGCGATGGCTGACTTCAGTAAAAGGGACCCGACTGCACCCACATTTGATGTGGGGGGACACCCCTGTGCCTGGTGCACGCGTGGGGGAGAGTGTAACTGGGCGCTCTGGGATGAAGTCGGCCCATTGCCAGTCGGCACGGTGGAGGTTTGCACCGAGACAAGCAGGCAGGGCAGTGCAGGTGCCAGACCGACGCCTCTCTGGTTCTTGGGCGCAGCTGCTACTTGTCTGATCTCTCCGTCTCTCCGAGCCCGCATCCCAAACCGGTTTCCCTCGTGGTAGCGGACCGGAGGTTTCTACACCTCGAGGCGTATCGGCGTTTCCAATAACCGTTGACACGGTGTCTGTGTGGGGGTTTCCGGACCGTGTGGGTGGGCAGCCGTTGGAGGGGAAGCCCCGAACCCTTTCCCCCTCCTCCTCACTGGCTTCCATTCTTTGCGCTCATTTCGTCTCTGCAGTGGACACAGGTCATTTGCAGCTGTCCTGTCTCTTGAATTGTGTCACTGCATCTCTATTATTTTTCATACGGACACTCCTGCCTCCCCAAGGTGGCATCCAGGAAATCTGCATCCTGACGCTTGACCCTGGCCCCGACCTTCGTCCCTGTGGTCGGATGAACTTGTTTGACACTGGGAACCAGAAGTGGGCAAGGGCAGGCGTTCGCGTGCCAAGGTCCGGTCCTGGTACCGGAAGTGCCGAGCTCCATGGTTCTCGGGGACAGCAGTGCCGGGCTGTCCGTCATCCGGTCCCCGTCGTCCCAGCTGCTGCGTGGCCATGGCTGTCATGTTTTGTCAGTCCGGGTTTGGATGCGGGAGATCCCGAGTCTGTTCTTTTGCTTTTTTCAGAGCCATTTTGAGCTAATGGCCTTTCGTAGGTTCCTTCTGTGCATACGTTAGGCAGAATGACTCCTCGTTGGCATCTGAGAACCCTCCCTGGTCCAGGAACTGTGTCTGGAGTGGGTCCTCCGAGCTACAGAACCTTCAACGGTGTGTGGAGGGGTTCGTCCAGGTAGGTGGGCATCGGGAGGCAGGAGTCCAGCCGCCGTCAGCTGGCAGGAGGCTGACCTTGCTGTGGTGGTGGGAAATCCGTGCCAACTGCCCTGCCGGCCAGGCCTCCGCCGCCTCATCGTCGGGACACTGGCTGCGGGGTTACAGAAACGGTGGGAAAAATTCTTTTCAAAAATAAAATCGAGTTCTCTCCCTTGTCTCAGGCAGTGGTGTGAGTGTCTCCTTTGTGCCCAGACTCCTACGGACACCGTACCCTCTGGATCTTTCCCACTGTCCCAAGTGGCCCATTAGGGGGATGTCCCTTATTGCTGCTGGTTGTGAGATCAGTAAAGGTAGCTCCTTTTTACACCCTTTACAAGTGGCTATTAGGGCCCCTGAAGATATGTGGACAGATATGAATGGGACAGATCCAAGTGCCGGTGGGGTGGGGGGAGAGGTGGAGGGAGGGAGGGGAGGAGAGGGGAGGCAGAAAGCCACGGAGATAAGGGCCGTGGCCACCTCAGGGATGAGCTCTGGTGAGTTAGCGTCCATGGGGACCCCCTCTACTGCGATCTCATGGTCTCACTCTGGTATGCATGCCCTGGCTGGCCTTTTCCATACTGAATTGGGGTTGGCTTGGGTGACCCATGGAACATGGTGGAGATGACTGTGTGAGTCCTGGGGCGAGGTGATGACGTGCACTGCAGCTTCTGGCTCGGCCTCGGGCATCCCCTTCTCTGCAAGCAGCAGCTGCCGAGTTGGAAGAACGCGCTGGAGAGCCCCCGGTGAGGAGAAGCCAGCTGGCCCAGTCTGGTCTGCCGGAAGCCCAGGGAGTGGCCCCGGGAGCAGGGTTCTGGCCTCCGGCCGTCAGGTCGCCACCTGGAGCTCCGGCTGACACCTGGCGGCAGTCACCTGCGGGCGTGAGGCACACCCTGCCTCGAGCTGCGCCTGCGTTCTTGTTGTGCTCCGCTGGGAGAGAGAACAAGTGGCTGCTATTCCCAGCCATTACCTGTGGGTTACTTGTCACATGGCACTAGGCACTGAGTGCCGCTCCCCCGCTGTCCTTCCTTTGGGGACCAGGGCCTGGTCTCCGAGGCAGGGCGTGGCTGGACCTGTTGGGACATCTCCTGTCTTCTTCCTGCTGGTGTCATCACTCTGCTCTGCTCCATCCCCATTGTCCTCTCAGCAGAACTCCCTCTTGGGCTCTGCTAGATAATGGAACGTTCTTTCTGATTTCAGTCTTGCCGCACCTTTAATTCTCCTGAGTCTGTTTTCATAAATATTTCAATGGGAAGGCGGATGAGGATGAATCAAGGGCTGTTATCTAGCTGTTCTCTTAACCAGGAAATCAAAAATCTATAGCTGCCTCTAGGTTTTTGATTATGCATTCCATCAGGACACGTTTTTGAGCACCTATCTTCAAAGTACGTTTCCTTGCGTGTTCTTCATTTATTTATTATTTACATGTGCCATTGTACTATTTTACCATATGAGTTATAAAACAAACATAAAATGCACGTTTAGAAACTATGAGGTAGAAATAAATACAAGTAGAAGGCCACATGTTTTCTTTTTCTGGCCAGAAAGTTGCCTTGGGCACTGCCGGTAAGCGCGTCTCGTCCACTTTAGAGACCGCTGGTCTCCAATACGGCTCGTCTTTGTGGTCTGTATCATCCGGTGTTATCTGAGGGCAGAGGCTGTGCCTCATTTATCTCCCAAGATTACAGGGCTGCTGCTCCATTCACTCTTCCTAAAAAAAGAAAAGTCTGGTGGCATAAAGCCAGGAGCATTTCTCCCTGAGCTCATGGGCCTTCTCATTGATCTGGGCTGGGCTGCTGGCTGTGGTTCCGACTGTGGGTCTGGCTGGGCCTGGATCCAGCCTGCAGGTTGAGCTCCAGTCTGGGTCCTAGGCTGAAGGGTCAGAAACTCCCCCAGGGACGCTCAGGTCTTGGTAGAGCCCCAGAGCACAGAAGCAAGCGCAGGGACAGCCCATGCATTTCAGATCTCTGTTCCTGGTGTGGCAGCCTGCATGCCCCTGGACGAAGCAGGGCAAGTGGTTTAGCCAAGGCAGGGGTGTGGTGGCAGGGGTGCGGCAGGAGGGGTGTGGCAGGAGGGGTGTGGTGGCAGGGGCGTGGCAGGAGGGGCGTGGTGGCAGGGGTGTGGCAGGAGGGGCGTGGTGGCAGGGCGTGGTGGCAGAGGTGTGGCAGGAGGGGCGTGGTGGCAGGGGCATGGTGGCAGGGGTGTGGTGGCAGGGGCGTGGCAGGAGGGGTGTGGTGGCAGGGGCAGGGTGGCAGGGGTGAGGTGGCAGGGGCGTGGCATGCACACACTGAGGCAGGGGCGGGAAGGATTGGATCTAACTCAGCCTGCCTGCCACCTCAGAGAAGGCTGTTGTCCTGGCTCTCACGGCACATGAGTCTTGAGTCGCAGTCCCCTCTCTCTTCCTGACCCACACTGCCCCCAAGGCGGGGCTCAGGGAAGCCTCGCGCCGCAATCCCCCGTGCCCACGTGCCCCCTTCCGCGCTGGACGTGGCTTTCTTTCTGGAGGTTTGTCCGCGTTCACACAACGGGGAGGGAGCAGCTCAGCTGGCCCTTTTACCTCCGGGAGACTCACGCCCTGCGGTCAGGTCTGTACCCTTCTCTGGGGGGACGCGTTCTCTCCCGGCCTTTTGTCTGCTCATCTGGAAGGGGCCCTAGTTCTCTGTCACATGTAGTGGGACGTCAGCTCCCCACGTGCAGAGGAGTCGCTCTGTGGGTGCTTTGCAGGCTGCTCCTGGCCCCTTGCCATGGAGGGCCTTCCTGCCCGTGGGCAGTGGGGGACTGTCTGCGACGGGGGTGACAGTCCTGCCCAGACCCGGCACAGAGTGGTGTGTTACGGGGGTGGCCCCATTGCACAGAGGCTTATTCCCCACAAGGGGTCTGGAGAGCCTGAGGTCTGGGATGGCTGAAGACTGACTCACATCGGCCCGGGGAAGAAGACTGGGGGAGCGGTGGCATGTCAGGTGTTCCTGTCACCAGATTTAGTTCATTTCAGTAAGCATTTCTCGATGCACTTGTCACTAACGCGTCGGGATGCTGCTGTGAACTGAGGTCTGGGGTGCACGGACGGTGCAGCCCCCGCCCTCACGGGGGTCGGGGCTGGCAGGCCGGTGAGGGCACCCGCTCTCCTGCGGGCCTGGCGCAAGCCCAGCAGAGGGGGCGGGGGCGGCCCCACGAGCTTCTGGGCTGTGTCTGAAAGGGCAAGCGAGTCTTTTCCTCCTTCGTTGCCAGCAATGAACGGTTGTGTTGCAGGGGAACTTGTACCCCCGGCTCGTTCTGTTTCCCGAGGGAAAGGACATGCTACCGTCCAAGAGGGAGGGCTCTGGGGGGAGCTCTGCCGGCATCCTTTTCCATGCCGGGGCCCCAGGGAGGGAGAAGCGATTCGGACGCGGTGGCTTTGGGGGAAGGAACTGAGTCGGAACCAGAGTCTGCAATGGGGTGTCGGGCCTCTGAGGAACCTGGTTGGGACCTGCGGGTCAAGGAAGTGAAGTGACTTGGCCTCCTTGTGTGTGGGAGAGACAAGAGGGGCGCCCCCCCCTGCGTGAACAAGGGAGGGACCGGTCAGCAGCGGTGGTGATGAGGGGCTCGGACCAGGCCGAGTCGGGGAGGCGCGGGGGGTGAATCGAGGCAGCGCTTCGTGGGGGCCGGGCGGGAATTCAGGAAAGGACCAATGGGAGCCTGAGACAACGGAGTTGATGGCCCCGATCACTCCGTTTGGAACTGGGGGAGCCCGGGCCGTGGGCTTGGGTCCGCCCCGGGCAGCGTGCACACACCTCGCCCGGAGCTTCTCGGACAGCATTTACACCGCGGGGCGTTTGCAGGCTGAGTGCAGCCTGTCGGTGTGTCTCCTGTAACCCGGACAAGTTTTAAAGCTGTGAATTAGCTGAAGGACAAACACCGGAGGATTACGAGTAAAAGTCTGAGTTTCAATCGTTTTTCTTAAAAAAAAAAAATGAAAAAAGCAATCAGAAACCCTGGGGCCCGCAGTACTGATTGGCGGTAACATCTTGGTGTTGAGCAGTGCTCACTCCCTGTAGGAGGGTCCCCCAGTTTGCCAGGTCCATCTATTTGGCAGACCCCTCAGTGTCCCTCCTGGCTTACCTGCCTGACCCAGTGGGCACCTGGGTGGACCGCCCGCTGCTCCACCTGGAATGTTGGCTTAACCTCTCCGGGGCCAGACAGAGATGCTTGGAGATTTTAATGTAAATTCCAGACTTCTCTCAAGAGACGCGTCTTGCAGGGCACACTTCTGCATAAAATTACAGGTGGCTCGAGACCCCTGACCCCCCAAAGCTGTTTAAAACCTGGGTGTCAGGTGAAAAACCCCTGCTTTGCCCAAAAGGGTCCCTCGGTGTCTTTGAAACGTCACGCGCAGTTTATCGGGCACACCCCTTCCCTGTCACTTTCCTTGTCAGCTCCCCCTTGTCCCCTCTACAGGCAGGCTGGGCAGGGGCCACCTGCCGTCCTGCACCGCGGAAGGCTGGGGCGCAGGGACTCCGCGTGATGGGCAGGGCCCCCGGCTGGGGCGTGGGGTGGTGGGCACTCAGCCCCCCCCAGTGCTGGGTGTCGGTCTGCGTTGCCTTCCGACTCTCTTCCATTTGCCAGTCAGTTGTAAATGGCTCAAAGATTTTTATTTCCAGCCTCGAGGTGGCACGTGCCGTCAGCAACACCACAGAAACACTCCGTTGGCGTTTTTAAGGGCGGGGGGGAGGAGGAAATAAAAATTGCTTATTTGCCCAAAGCGATGTTCAGTGAACTGAAACCCATTGACTCTCTACGGGCTGCTCTGCTTTTCCCAAGTGAGTGGATTTTCAAATTTGGAACCCACGGGCCTTCAGGCTGAAAGGCTATTGCAGTCTGCCTCGCCGGTTAATTCAGTCAGTGCTGCTGCCCACGGCGTGTTAGGTGTCCGAGCCCCCCACCCCCCGCAAGCCAGGGCGCAGAGCAGCGGGGGGTGCTGGGGAACGCCATGCTGACAGCTCTGGGGGATTTGCTGCAAAGGGTAGGCACTTGTTTTCCTGCTCCGCCGAATGTCAGGGCAGAGGCAGGAGGGAGCAGGCACTCCTCCTCACGCCGGGAGGAGGTCACAGCCACACCTTGGCAATCACGGAGGGAAGGGGCTCTTAGACTCGGGTTGCTTCCCATGGGATTATGGCCAGGGGAGCCGGGACTGGACAGAGACAGGGAAGAGGAGGCAGAAGAACCCAGTGTTGTTAGTTTGACACAAAGCCCAGTGCCGGGTGCTGAGAAGTGAGGGGGTCTGGGCCCCGTTAGTAGACAGAGAAGCATCCATATCCTGCACGGTGAGAAATAGCCAGGAGTTATATGGTGCTTTACGTACACAGCAGGCATGAGCTGCCTCTGCACCACCAGCCTGTGAACCAGAAATCATTGTTGTTGCACCCATTTGGTAGGGGAGAAACCGGGGTGTGAAGAGGCTAAGTCCCTTGCTTGAAGTCCCACAGTTGTACCCGGCTGAGCCTGGCAGTGTGGCCCCGGGCTACCTCTCTAACCTCTCTAACCTCATTTCCTCAGTGAGAAAACCTTGGCATAGAGAGTGTGCCAATCCCAGAGAGAGAAATAGAGACAGAGACAGACAGAGGGAGAGAAAGGGTGGGGGAGAGAGCGGGAGGGAGGGAGGAGAGCTCACACGTGGAGAGGCTGTCTGCCTCAGTCCCCAGCCCCGAGCAGGCTCAGGTCACCTGTCCGAGAAGAGAAAACCACAGGAGAGAGAAGGGATAATGAGACCTGGTTTAGGGCTAACCTTAACCTGAGCTCCGATCCCCCAGAACCCTCAGAAGGAAACGAGAGCTAGTCCGTGCCTCATACGCGCGGGGCCCCCGGGGCCCCCACAGTGCCGTGTGGGGTGCATGCAGGAAGACTTGGTCCATGTCGCAGGCGCCACCATCTACACTTAGGTCTGGACGGCCGCACCGACACAGCAGTAAGCCGGGCGCGCTCATCTCTGCGCGCTCACGCCGGCGAGCGCGGGTCGAATGACGCCCCGGACCCGAGTGTGTCCGTGGGGCGGCACGCTGGGAGCCGGCGCCTCTGCTCCGTCAGGCAGGGGCAGGGTGCACTGACGACTCGGGTCGGCTCCACCCGCACCTACTGGGCTCTGACCGGGTGCCCAGCGCTGTGTCTGGTGTCCGAATAATGCCGAAGGACTAGAGGACAGGCATCACCTAAGCTTTCGAGAAGTTTCTCTTGTAGACATGGGGATGAAAGGAGCACACTGAAGAAGCTTTTTCTGTTTCCTGCGTCTGATTCTTCAGGTGGAAAAGAGGAGTTAGATTTCAAGCCTTTAGGGTGTCGAAGGAGGCAGCCCCCTGGGAGGCGCCGCACTCGAGACTCTTATTGGTTCCCTGTGACAGCTGGTTGGACCCCATCTTCCACAGGGAAGCAAACTTCCACCTGACAGGTGCTTGATTTAATAAAACCCCCAAACCCACATGAGCCCCGACACGCCCGGGGAATAAGACAGCAGCTTAGAGAGGTGGAAACTCCACTCTGGTGCAAGTCGAGATTTAAGAGGCCCTTGTAGCCCTTATTTATGGAGTCTGGGTTTCCTTTTAACCCTTGGGTGAGACTAGGACAGCTTGCTGATTCTAAATACAAATGAATTCTGTGCCGTGTTCTGCCTCCTAGTGTGAAGTGTTTAATAAATGTCCCCGTCTTTCCATGGGGAAATCTCTCTCCTTGCTAATTGCTGTCAGCATCCATCAGGATCACCCAGACAGCTGCATCCCAGCCAGAGGGGCCTTAGGGCTGAGCTCCATCAGCAGGAGACAGTCTCCTTGGGAGCCAGAGGGAACCGTGGCGGGGGCTGCACCTGCGGGGCACTTCCACCAGGCGGCGCCAAGGAGGCCCCGCGTAGCCGCAGTCGGAAGGCACAGTGGGCAGACCCCATTTGGGGTCCTGGGGACGGCTGAGCTCTGCAGGGCCAGGTTCCATCGGCCTCTGAGTCAGAGCAGCCCCTTACAGCTCGCACCAGCCCTAAGGGCTTTGTCAAAGGCGTTCTGCAGATTCGAAAAGGAAGGCTGGACACACAGATGTAGCTCGGCCTTTACCTTTAACAGCTGGAGCAGGCAGAGCCTGGGGACTCCCGGGAGTGGGGGGCGGGCTGGGGAGGAGGGAGGGGCCACGGGGTCAAGGGGAAAAGCAGGCTCTGTCTGAGCCCTGAACCCAGGCCTCCTGCTTGGGCAGGCAGCGTTTCTGCTTTTTGTTCTATTTGCCCCCCACATTGCACGCCCACCTGTTTCCTGCCCTGCTGCTCCAGCACCTACCTTCTGTGTGAGGACCTTAGAGCTCGTGACTGATTGCACGTGACCGATTGCACGTGAGGAGCTGAGGGCCCGATCTTAGGGAGGACATGTTCCATGGGGGGCGGGTGAAGCAGCAAATAAACAAGTAAACCTGGCGGTAAATGATGGCGGGCTGTGTGTAATGCGATGGAGGGTGGTGGGCGATGTACTTCCACAGGGTGGTCACCGCAGGGCTCCTCTGAGAAGGGGACATTTATCTGGCTTGGGCCCTGAGAGCAGGATGTCAGGCCATTCAAAGCAGGGACAAGAATTCTGGCCAGAGGCCTCCAGGCGGGTCTAGTGCCATCCAGGAGGAGCACACACGAGCCACCGGCCCCTGTACTGCACCCGTCCCCCTCCATGGTCCCCCAGCCACCTGCAGCCCCTCACCCCAGGGCCACGCTCCTGCGCTTGCACCTCTCTGAAACCTCCCTTTGGAATGCCGTGCTCCCGGGCCGCTGCCCAGCCTTCCGGAGTGCGGGCTGGGTGTCCCAGCTCCCAAAGAGCTGAGGCTAGAAGCGGTCGGGGTGGGAGCCCTTCCGGTGCCTCTTCTGCACTGCCTTCATTTCCCCCTGTCCCACAGCTGCCACCTGTGGTCTGGGTCACAGGACTCCCTCCTGAGCCTGGATGATTCTTCCAGAACGATGGCACGCTCTATCCTCTCCCACCTGCACCGCGCCTCCCACCGGCTTCTGCTGCTTTTCCCTGTTCTCCTTCATAGGGTCACTTCTTCGGCGACCTTTGACATCCTCGTCTGCCCACTCCATTGTGGCCGAGTCTACGGCAACTGCATGGTCAGGTCACCATCTGCCTCCGAGCTGGCCAGTGCGGGGTCCCTCCTCTGACATCATCTTGGCTTCCTTCATTCCTACGTGGTTTGGGCTTCACTCACCCTGCTCCTCCGCCCGGGCTGTCCCCACTCCCTCTGGCCTTCTCTGCTGGGTCCCTTCCCC
>PVJL010013368.1:0-32606 GCA_004026885.1 Lyroderma lyra
TGTATAATAAGTTCACCACCTAATGTGACTTCTCTTTCCATCACCTTATATTTAGCTTCCCCCCCTCCTCTCCCACCCCCTCCCCTTTCTCCCCTCCCTGTCCCACTCATCCCCAAATAAACACTAAACTATTGATTGTGGCATACTGATTTTTAAAATAGTTTCTAATTGTTCAATGGCATTGCCTGGTGTTAGACCAACCATTTAGGGAACACTTTTAAAATAAATATATAAAAAGGGGGTTGCACCACTGTATCAGGAACTAAAACAGACAAGAAGTAGATAAAGATGTAGACAACAGCAGGTCAAGGGGTGAGTACTGGGTCTCCATAGAATTTTTTCCCTTTTCACTTCAATTTTTATAAGCTAATGTGGTACACTGAAGGGACCCTAAAGCACACATGAACCCGAATCCCAGCTCTGCCACTGACAAGCTATTAATATATTTCTTTGGGCAAGTAACTTTTCTTCTCCCCAGAGAAGACACATTTTGTCATTTCTAAGTAGAAATAATACCTACCTATAAGGCCTCTATAAGAATTATGGGGAGTTTATTAAGTGACTAACACTTTGTAAGCATTTGATAAACAAAAGCTAGTATGAGTTACCTTTCCTTTTTCTGTAAGCTCTGCGTAAATCACCAATCTTGCATCAAAACCTAAATATCTCTTGAGCCCTCACAGTTCTCTCCACACCCCACCATCATCTGCCATCTGGATTACTTGTCACTGCTCTAGTCCCTGAATCTAATCTACAGTAACTTTTTTAAAAGCTTTGGATCTTGTTATTCTCCAGTTTAACACTTAGGAACAGTTTCCCATTGTTTGGGGGATGAAGTCCTAAATGGCAGTCCTTGGGATTTAGCACCTGCTGACCCTGCTCATCCCTCCAACTTCATGTCTCTTTGCCAGTTTTCACCAGAAATCCTAGCACTTCTTTCTGTGTGTCTGCACTGCAGGGCAAGGAAACAGCAGGCATGAAGGCAAAGAACAGAGTGGGTGCATGGCAAATGCCAGCACAGGTACAATCTCTGGAACTGGCAGGAAAGTGCATACCGATTTGACTAGGCTAGTGCTATTAGGCTTAGTGATCAGTGATAGGTTTCTTACAGCTTTTGCTAGCGATTCCATAACACAGTTTTGGCACTACAGTGGAAGCAATTTCTCTGGTGTATGTTAAATCATATTATTTCCTCTCAGTATGAACCAGTTACCTAACTCAAAACACAACAGCAGCAAGACCACAGAGTAAATTAAGCGTAAAAGTGAAATGATTCCTGGAGTTTGGATGATGTGAGGAGACCCAGAAAAGAAATTATCTTGCTTTTTTTTGCAAAGAGAAGGAGTTTACATTGCAGGGATATTGAGAGCTGGGGGAAAATAAAAGAGAGATCACCAATCCTTGGGGGGAAAAAACACTGATCTAGATTAGGTAAACACAAATTATTTACTCTTTGTCAGTGTCCCACGTATCTCAGGGGTCAACAAAATGCCACCTTTAGATTGGGGGTCAAGCCCTGCTCCTAAGGCAGGAAGTGTTCCCACAGGAAGTCACTCTGCCCCTGCAAGGCTACTGGACTTGCAGGGCTGCTAGGTATGTTGGTCTTGCTTCACAAGGCTGTTACACATCTCAGTGAGGGGCTGCAGCTCCACTAGGTGAGTAAGGAACTACTTCACCTTAACCTCTTGGCACTGGGGCTCCCCTGAAGAGCTGAGATGGTGTACCCCCCATACTCCACCCCTACCCTAACTCCCCCACCCCTGCATATTCTCCTAGGAGCCATGCTACCATAACAGACATGAACTAGGTCTCTGCACCCCCGAGACGAACTCTGCAGGAATAGCATCAGAGCAGCAGCCCTGACCATGGTCTCCAATGTCCTCAGCAGCTTCAAGGAAATGGTGCTGCTTCACTGGCAAATGATTATTTGTGTCCTCTGACAAAATTCACGCCAGTGTCTCCGTCCATCAACACAAAAAATTTTGATTTACCGGCGTCAGTTACTTTCTGAGGCTGTTTTTTTTTTCATACAGTTTTGCATGTCCATTGTATACTAAAGAAAGAGACTTTAATTATTTAATACTAATGGAGAAAACAGGATTGCAGAGACCACAACAAAAATAATGATGGCACACATGAGCATGAAACAAGACTGCAAGGACAGTGAGGTCTGTCCCAATGGTCTGAGTCACTGAAAACCAAAACACCCAGCTTACTTCCAGGGTTAATGGTGATCTGAATCATGGAAACTGAGTAATTTCAGGAAAATCATTTCATCTTTAGGGTTCGCAGGAGCCAGCTCACTTCCCAGTCTCCGGTCACATTCTAATCATAGGTAAGTCTAGATTCGCGGTGTCCCACCTTGTGGCTTCCCTGGGCCACATGGGTAGGAGAATTGTCTTGGGCCACACATAAAGCACACTAACACTAACAATAGCTGATGAGTTAAAATAAAAATTTAAAAGGTCACAAAAAAATGTCATAATGTTTTAAAATTTTGTGTTGGGTCACATTCAAAGCTGTCTTGAGCCACAGGTTGGACATGCCTGGTCTAGATCAAATAGTGTGATAGATATAAAATTGCTATACCATAAATGGGTGCAAGAAACATCACTTGATTTATTTTCCTTAATCAAACAAAAGTTGTCACTAAGCCCCACTTCCCCAAGTGGTAAGGGAGTGAGCCATTTTTAACTTCTTCAGCTGATCCCCAACCCAGGAGCTTTCAAGCATCTCAAGAAACTATAAAGTCCAGAAAACTTGAAAAAGACCCTGAGATGTTCATACAGGAGTTAGTGCCCCAGCTGATGTGGTTCATTCAAAGGCAGGACACTCCTTTTCTGAGCTTTGCCGAGTCCCAAGACAGGACAATTAGTGTTTGATTTTCCCAGCAGCTCAATGCCATCCAATAAAACTCCCATTGCTCTGGGCTCCACATGGGAGTGGGATGGAGGGCCCTGTCACCCTTTGAACCTGAAAGTTCAAAGCTCTATCATCTTAGATCTGGCCAAATTTGTCTCCTCAATACTCATGGCCTCCGTGAATCTCCTCCCCAGTTTATCATTCCCCTGAATGGACTTAGTCTCCGAGACAAAAGCATGCATGGGACATAGGCATAGGGTTCCAGGAGCTGGGCAACTTGTGTTTTATTCCAATAATAAATGCTATTTTTGTAAGAATATATTTTAGTATTTTTAAAAATTTAACTATGTAATAAAAATGATTCTACCAAAACAGCATTGTACTGAGAGAGTCTCTCAGGTTACTTTTTATATGGATTATATGACATTTTAATGCAGATCATAATATTCAGTGAATAGATTTAACTCTCTTCCATTAAAGCTTGAGAGACCACTGATCTGGGTACAGATAAGCTGCATAGGAGAAAGATGATTATAAAGTTAAATGACAGCATGTTTCAACAAAAATATTACCAAGTTCATACAGAGGAATGTTGAAGATTTCAAAACAATCACCCTTTTTTAGTGATTCTGCGTAATCCTCTGTGTCTGTTTAATTATTTATTACTTTACTAATTGCAAAGGTAATATATGCCAAAAGATGAAAACTTAGAAAATGCCAAAAAAATACAAAGTAAATAAAAATTCTGAAAAGTGTTCATAAATTACCACTGTAAACATTTTTGTGTGTGTCTTTCAGTTCTTTATCTTATACAATTTATTTTTTAACTTTTTATTTATCACAAAATACATATGTATATTTTAAAAGTCAAATAAAATGTTATAAATTTAATGATGAAAAATAGCCCTAATCTTTCTCATCTAATGTGCAACACTAGAGGTCATCTCTTTTGTTTCTTGTTTTTCTGTTTGTTTAGTTTTCCATGCACTTACTCATGTGTTAATCCACTACCCAAAGTCTCACAGTTCTCAGAGCCCCTTCAGTAGGTTCAGACATTCCAGGCCACCTCTAGGTTTGGTTTTCCGCAGGAAGTCCACACTCCTAGAGCCCTTCCCGTCCTGCTACAATCTGGATTGGCTTCTCTTTAACCTGTAGCATGGCTGTCAATGTTAAACAACACTTCCTCATCTTGGTGATGTCCTTCACTTCTGTTAGAACCTGTTTCCTTTCTTATTTGCTCTTTTTTTTTTAATGGAACATGTCCTTCAAAGGCTTCCTCATAAAAGGTGCAGAGAGGTAAAGTTGTTTTTGACCTTGCATATCCAAGTAAGTCTCTTTTTTCCATCCTCTCATATTTGACTGTTTGACTTGATACAGAATTCTAGGTTGAATATGCCCTTTATCCCTGGTGTTCTGAAAGTTCATGATGATGTGCATTGGTATGGATTTTACTTCAGGCCATTGTGCTGGGCACTTGGTGGTCCTTTTGATGTGGAAACCTTAAGTTTTGTGAATTTATTTTATATTTCCTTTCCCTCCGTAATTCCTTTTAAGAATTCCTATTAAATGTTGATCTCTTCATTCCCTAATTTCCTCGTCTTTTCTCTCTTTCTTTTTTATCTCTGTGTTTTTATTCTATTTCTGGGAATATTTCTCAAATTTATCTCTTAAGTTTTCTATTAAGTATTTTATTCATCTCAGGGGCTCCTTTTTTATTCTCTGATTATTTTTTTATTATAGCTACTTCCATTGGTGTGATGTTTCCTCTTACTTCTTTGAGATAGTTGTTATAGTTTATATTTCATTTAGTTTTGCCTCTGTTTCCTCCAACTTTCTCTTCTCTAAGTGTTTATTTTGAGCTGTTGTTCACATTATTCGCTTTTAAAGTATCCAGTAATCTTTGCTGATTGTACATATTTGAGAGTAAAGCGTTATGACACTGCTTTATTATGGAAAATCTGAGTATGAATGGATCTCACCATCAGCAACTGGAAAAGACTAGCCATTTCGTTGAAGGCCTCACGTATTAATTAACATATGTAAGTCTTTTCTCCTGCTTTAGATATTTATCTGAAAAAGGAATCTCACCAGCTTGCCTGGCAGTTAATTTTGGCAGGCAAAAATTAAGGAGACTAGTAGGGGCAGGTTGAGAGCTTAGGGAACTGGCTTATTGCTCCAGAATTTTATTTAATCTCTTTGTTTTCTTTATGGTATTGTACCCCTTGCCCTTGCCTGTGCCGTAGAGTTTCTCTGACTAATCCTCCCAAAGAGAATTCTTTCATTCTTCTGGGATTAGGAAGGGGCAGTGATCTGGTTTCCTAGATCAGGAGAGAAGCTATGGGAGTTTCACAACTCTATATACAGACTTCGAATTAGTCTTCCTATTCACAGCACTGCCTTCAGAGTTACCCAGTCTTTTCCAGGTTCTAGTGCAGGAACCAGCTTGCCAGCTTGCTTCTTACTGACTTGCCCTTTGCAGGCAGTTAAGTGTCAGCTCTCTTCATTGTGGTGTTACTTACCACTCACCCACTCCCTTCCCATTTTACAAAATTTTTACTTTTCTCAACTATTGTTATTTCATCTTCTTTTTCTTTCCCCTTGCTGGTTTATACTCTTTAAAACTTGTTTTGTTGATATTTTATTGGGATTTGGGAAGGGAGCAAAGATAAACCTATGGGTTTACCCAACCACCCTTAACAGAGGCCCTGTAGCATGTTAATTAGAATATCTTAAACCCTGGAAAATCTTTTTCTTAGAAAGATGGTTTTAATTGGGAAAAAAGTCAAAAGTCTGAGAGATCATTAATCAAATTCCCTTTCTAGGCCTGAAGCCCCCAACATACCATGTTAATTATTTTTTCTCTAGCCTAGGAAACAAACAGGAAGAATGAATTATGACTATTGTTCATTATAGTCCAACAAAAATAATATGGGATGCGTAAAGACCTTTCCAAAAAAGATAAAATGTATATATTGCATCAAATAAAACATGCAGCACAAAATTTCTTGGGAAAGAAATCTCTGCCCCAAAGTCATGCTTGCTTGCTATTTTATTTTTTAAAAAACTTAATAATTAAACCTACCTCAAATGATATAATAGGATTGTAATTGGATGTTATCGTTGCATGACAACTTCAGCCCCAGGGGAAATAATACCTCTTTTAAGGGGATCAAATCACCTCTTCCCTTTGAAGTGGTCACGTAATACCATGCTATCAGTTCAGTTCTGATGACAAGCAAATACTTCCTTATTCAACCACAAAACCATAAATCCATAATTGTTAAGATGTATAAAATGATAAATAACGTCATCAGTGGAAGACTGAAACTAGTATGTGTAATAAGTAGGTGTTCTTTAGCATTGACTTGGGAAGAATATAAAGAGAACCAAAGATTACTTCTTTTAATTGGTTTCTCTTTGAGTCCTGAAAACCTGTCTCACTATTTATTATTAAAGAATTAAAATTAGGCCTAGCCTAGAAAAGGGAATTAGTCTATATTTTTTAATAAATCACAAGAATCACATAGTCACTTAGAGTCAAACTAGTGAATAATCTTAAAAGCCAGCAGAAAAAGACTGCGGTCTATGAAAAATGAGGATAACTACAAAATGATAACATTTTGTGTGGGTCAGAATCTATCTTCATAAACAGGTACAAAACACAATCTTTTTAAATTCTGTCAAGCATAGATTTTTTAAATGTGCATAGCCTCCTGAGAAACCATTTTTAAAGGTAACACACAGTTGGAAATATGTGTTAAAATAGCATGGGGAAGGACAAGATTTTTTGTTTTTTAAAACATTCTAATAATGTATTATAGTAAACAAAAAGTCATTAAAAATTATAAACAGTATGGTGACAGGTGGGTACTAGACTAGGCAAGGAGAATCACTTCATAAGTTATATAAATGTCTAACCACTATGCTGTATACCTGAAACTAATAAAATATTGAATGTCGACTATAGTTGCAATATAAAAATTATTAAAGTTATAAACAACTTCATCAGTTCATATAATCCCATTTAATTAATTGTTGTTCTTCTTGATTTTGGGTTAGCAGTTTTAAATGGTTTCACAGAAGAATCAGAGTAAAATAAAAACTATCTATGGTTGACAAAAGACTTAAAATGGTGTGGTTAAAATGGATGAAAGTTCATTTAAATGCAGTTGACAACACCTGAAAGTAATAATAATAAAAAATACTTTAAAAAACAAAAATAGATGCAATTGACAAAATAATTTGGTGATTTCTGTGACATACAACATTTTAAGATGATAATCTAGAATTATGACAAATAACATTATACCAAGACATATCAGATTTCTAGAAATTTTATACATCTTCTGAAACACATATTAGTGGCATATACCTATACAAATATAACCCAAGGAACTGTTAAATATCACTTTCATTTGACAGTGTTTCCCATATAATTTAACATAGCAAATAAACCTGATCAGTTTAACATTTCTCTATTTATAAGGACAGAGAACAAATCTTTGAGATTTTCCACAGGGAAACTCCAAAGTCAGTTTAAGGCCAGAATGACTTTATTTAGCATGTAATCTGGAGAAGTTGTAAAAAAATGTGAAAACTCATCTTCCCCAACAAGTCAGCACCAAAATCTATAAAGCAATTATTTAAGGATCTAAAAGGTGAAACTGACAAAAATACAATCATAGTAGAGGACCTAAATACCCACCTTGACAACCATGGACACATCATCCAAAGAGAAAATAAATAAGAAAATATCAGCTCTTAATGATACAACAATTGGACATAATTGACATTTACAGGACACCCCATCCTATTATACAACATAAGACTATACATTCTATTCTAGTACAGAGGGAAAGTTGTCAAGGAGAGACCACGTGCTAGGACACAAAACTAACATCCCATCTTAAAGAACTAGAAAAGGAAGAACAAAGAAAGCCAAAAGTCAGCAGAAGGAAGGAAATAACAAAAATTAGAGAACTAATTGAAATAGAGAATAGAAAACTGATAAGAGAAAATAAATGCAATGAAGAGCTAGTTCTTCGAAAAAATCAATAAGATTGACAAACCCCTGGCTAGGCTCACCAAGGGGCAAAGAGAAAAAACACAAATAACCAAAATTACAAATGAAAAAGAAGAAATTACCACTGATAGCATAGAAATGTAAAGGATCATAAGAAAATATTATGAAGGACTATATGCCACCAAATTTAACAATCTTGAAGAAATGGACAAGTTTCTAGAAACATATAGTCTACCTACACTGAACCAAGAAAAACTGGATAATCTAAATAGACAATCAACAGCAAGGAAATTAAAACAATCATCCAAAACCACTTCAAAGGCAAAAGTCCAGGATCAGATGGTCTCACCAATGAGTTTTATCAAAACTTTAAGGAGGAACTAATGCCTATTCTCCTCATACTGTTCAAAACATTGAAGAAGAAGCAATATTTCCCAAATCATTCTATGAGGCCAACATAACCCTAATACCAAAGCCTGGTAAGGATAACACAAAAAATAAAATTATAGACCAATATCTCTGATGAACACAGATGCAAAAATCCTAATTGAATACTAGCAAATAGAATACAATAATATATTGAAAACCATGATCAAGTGGGATTCATCCCACAAACACAAGGATAGTTCAACATATGCAAATCAATCAATGTGATACACCACATAAACAAACTAAAAGATTAAAACCATATGATTAGATCAATTGATACAGAAAAAGCATTTGACAAGATACAACATGCATTTATGATCAACACTGAATAAAATAGGTATAGAAGGAAAGTACCTAAACATAATAAAGGCCATATATGACAAACCCTCAGGTAATATCATACTGAACGGGGAAAAACTGGCCTAGTCTCCTAAAATCACCACTGCTATTTAATATACTACTGAAAGTTCTAGTCAGAGCAATCAGGCAAGAGAAAGAAATAAAAGGCATCCAAATTAAGAGTGAAGAAATTAAACTGTCACTTTTAGCACAGGACATGACCCTTTATATAGAAAATTCTAAAGATTCCATCAGAACACTATGAGAAATAACAAATACAGTAAAGTTGCAGGATATAAAATCAATATACAAAAGTCAACTGCATTTCTATACATTAACAATGAAACTTCAGAAAAAGAAATGAGAAAAATGATACCTTTTGTGATCATAACAAAAAGAATAAAATACCTAGGAATAAACTTAACAAAGCACATGATGGACTTACTTACAGAAAGTTGTAAGACACTACTAAAAGAAATTGAAGGGGACACAAAGAAATAAAAAGATATTCCGGAGTTCCCTGGTGGTGTAGTGGCTAGGCTTCAGGGCTGTCAACGCTGTGGCCTGGGTTCGATTCCCAGCCAGGGAACTACCCACATATAAAAAAATAATAAATAAATAAATAAAGATATTCCATGTTCATGGATTGGAAGAATAAACATAGTTAAAATGGCCATATTGCCCAAAGCAATATACAGATTTAATGTAATTCCCATCAAATCCCACAAACATTCTTTCAAGAAATAGATAAAAGAATCATCAGATTAGTAAGGAAACACAAAAGACCCCGAATCACCAAAGCAATCCTACACAAACCAAAGGAACAGAAACAAAAACCCAGAAATAAACCCACAAATATATGGACAGATAATTTTTGACAAAGGAGTAGAAAATACACAATGGGGAAAAGAAAGCCTCTTCAGCAGATGGTGCTGGGAAAATTGGAAAACTACATGTAAAAGAATGAATTTGAACTGCGAACTGTCACCATATAACAAAATTAATTCAAAATAGACTAAAAAGCTCCATATAAGACCCGAAATAATGAACTGTATACAAGAAACCATTGGTACTAAACTTATAGATCTTGGGTTTAGGGAGGACTTTATGAACCTAATCTCATAGGCAAGGGAAGTAAAAGCAAAAATAAATAAATGAGACTATATCAAACTAAAAAGATTCTGCACAGCCAAAGAAACCATCAACAAAACAGAGACAACCAACAAAATGGGAGAAAATATTTGCAAACAATGCCTTGGATAAAGCACTAATATCTAAAATATATAAAGACTTATACAACTCAAAAACAAATTTTAAAAATACAAATAAAAAATAGGCCAAGGATCTGAACAGACACTTCTCCCAGGAAGACACACAAATGGCCAACAGATAGATAAAAAAATGTTCAGCTTCCCTAGTTATTAGGGAAATGCAACTCAAAACCCCAATGAGATACCACCTCACACCTGTTAGAATGGCTATTATCAACAAGACAAGGAATAACAAGTGCTGGAGAGGGTGTGGAGAAAAAGGAACATTCACACACTGCTGGTGGGAGTGCAAACTGCTACAATCACTATGGAGGACAATATGGAGGTTCCTCAAAAAACTAATAATAGAGTTAACCCATGACCCAGAATTCCACTTCTCGGTATTTACCTACCTAAAAATTTTGAAAACCTTAGCTCACAAAGATATATGGACCCCAATGTTCACGGCAGCACTATTCATGGTGGTCAAGTCATGAAAATAGCCAAAGTGTCCTTTGCTAGATGACTGAATAAAGAAGCTGTGGTACATGTACACAATGGAATATTACTCAGCTATAAGAAAAGATAAAATATGGCCATTTATGACAACATAGATGGACTGTGAGACCATCATGCAAAGCGAAATAAGCCAGACAGGAAAACCCAAGAACCATATGATTTCACTCATATGTGGAACACAAAGCTGAAAGCAACAAAGAAACAAAAACTCATGGACACAATCAATAGTGTAATGGTTAGTAATTATCTGAGGGTATGGGGGCAAGGAGGCTGGGAGAGAAGGGACAGGGTCTCAAATATATGGTAATAGAAAGACAACTGACTCTGGATGATGAACACATCCAGCAAAAAGATAATTTATTGTAGAATTGTATACCTATGTAATTTTTACTAACCAATATCACTCCAATAAATTTAACAATTAAAAAAAAAGTGAAAAGGTTTGAACACTGATTAAACAGGATCACAGGTTACTATGAAACAATACTTAGTTACTTATTTAACCAAAGTGGCAATAAAAGATTTCAAAGGCATATATAGGTAGTAATACATCTGAGGGGAAAACCTTATGTCTTTGAATATTGAGAAGATTCAGTTCTCTTAAGTAATCATAAACCTAATAAAGAACATGAGCACGGGTAATTATCCTGATAAGATACAGAATCATTGTTTCCCAGGCAAGTTACTTAACAGGTACTAAAAAAAAGTATATATATACACACACATATATATATATTATATAACATAATATAATATATATTTATATATATATATATATAACTTTGTCCTTTTAACTGAGAGAGAAATTTGAATTCTAATTTTGCATAGGCACACTATGCTATTAAAGCTTATTTTAAAAACACTTATAATAAATTAATAATTTTCACCAGCTTGATGACACAAGGTAAGAATCCCTCCCTTTTTCTTTTCCACCATCTCTCTCTTGTTTCCTAACTTTCTATACCCATGTGGGTCTCGTCCTTTATCCTCTTTTATCTAGTTTTAAATAATTTTTGAATAATCTCAGAATTGGGACAAAATTACGCTCCTTTTCCCTTAACAAAAATGCATCATCACACTTCATAACTTTTGTGGCTGAAAACACATTCTTACTTTCCTTGCAGACTTGACACATACTTTTTTCCTTTATCCTTATTATTTCTAATAGTTTCATTTACATATATAGGTTAGAATTCTTAACCTTTAGTAACCTTAATTTCCAATGAAAGCTAAGAAGTAACCAATTGTGAACTTCTGCCACATGCTAATATTGTATAATAGATTAGCAAATTTATGAATACATCATTTCATAATTTCTAGAGACATATGCTTTTTTATAGTATAATCTTTTAATGTGGCAAAACAACACATTAATAAACAAACCCAAATATCTTTAGTTTCTCCTTAATAGGAAGCCAAGAGAAGATAAACCTATGTTCAGCAATTAATGTTTCAGTATTCTCTCTTATTTGAAAATTATTAAATATTTAATGACTATTCATCAGTTAAGGTTAAAGTTACAAAAATATTTTGGAAACTAATTTTTAAGCAAATATATTTTATAAAACATAATCATTGTTGCAGAGTTCATTTACAAACTCCTGTCCTACTTATACCCATTTAATTCACATTCGTAATAATTGTGCTTGAATTTCCATGAAAATTTCATGAGACATTAAAAATTAACTATCTTTTTAAGTTACTTTTCTTGTTGACACACAAGACAAGTTGCAAAAATCACAGAAATAAGTAAGTCAAAGAAACATATGGTTTTTACCATGTTGACATACATTAAGCAAATCATTTTTTATGTACATTTTGTTCTTAGGTTGAATTTACAATTTTATAATCTCAAACATCTAGTAGAGATAACATAAGCTTATTTGACTAGTCTAAATTTATATAAGTATTTATATTTTCTTTAAGCCAATTAAGTAGGCTCTTTTACAAGTTAGTTTTTAGAAAAACCATCTGGAAGGAGAAAAATATCACATATAGATAATGTACCTACATAGACATGCATTAAAATACAGACAGATGCAAACAGAAACCTTATAGCTTTCATTTTAAAAGTTAGCCACAACAATACAGGTACAATAATACAAACTCACTAACTTATAAAAGAATAGTATGATCTAAATGGTATTTCTGGCAGACGGCACAAGTTAAGGTTATCCACTCAGATGGCTAAAGCTTTTTACCAGTATTTATGGAGAAGAATGAAATAGTTTATGAGGCTGTGGACCAAATTTTGGTCAAAGGAGCCTATGGAAAAAATGGCAGTTTGTTTTTTAAAAACCTTTCCTCCTCCACTACCCTCAGTCTCAGGGGTTGCTTTAGCCAACAATTATGACTTTGAATGTTTACATTTCAAAGACATGATAAGATTAATATTCCCAAGGGACTGAGAAAGGAAGTAGGTTTTATCTGAGAAGGAACTCAGGGGTGTATTTGCCTATTGTTAGAAATCTAGGATAAGAACTCCTTAAGTTTTTCTTTAAGGGTATGAGTCCAATGAATTTTTTCACTGGTGGAGGCCCAAAATATAGGAACTTGTGGGGTCTGCTTACAGAGTAAGGGACAATAAATCAAGCCTTTCTGTACATTTTCTGGGCCATTGTCAAAGCTGTTTCCTAGCTACCAGTATTGATGTAAGTTTCACACCTGCTTCACTATCATTTGCAGTTTTTGACTTTTTTTTTCATTTTATTTTATTTTTTTAATTCATTTTTATTGTTAGACTTATTGGGGTGACATCTGTTAGCAAGGATTACATAGGTTTCAGGCATACAATTCTACAGTGCATTGTCAACTTGATGTATAATAAGTTCACCTTTGACATTTTTTTAAGCGTGATCTTCACCTACTAATCTTGTTAAGGAAGTCTTTTGTTTTGTTTTGTTTTCTCACACTAGCCGCGGTGTCCTTCCATATCTATTTCTCCCTTTCTCTTTCTTTCCTTCTTTCCTTCCTTCCTTTCTTCCTTTCTTCCTCTCCCCCTCCCTCCCTTCCTTTCTCCCTCTCTACCTTCCTCCCTCCCTTCTTTCCTTCCCTCCTTTTCTTTCTTTAATCTGATCTCTCCATAGATACCAATAGGACATCTGTTTAAAATAAGAGTTCTCTTAATAATCCTTTTAGATATGAAAAGTCCAGATCTTCAAAGTTATATCTATTTCACTTGTGGCTCCAAACCAATAAGCCTTTCTATGGCTTAACCATGGACCCAGAGAGAATGCAAAAGATGCAGCCTTCCCAAGATGCAGAGACACTCTAAAGATACCTTAAGATAGCAATGACCTTCATTGTCACAGGTGGTAAAGAAACTTCTATGTCCCATGAAGTCACCCATTAATCTGTGTTACCAGCGATGTGATATTTGGATAGAAATTTTTCCAGTACAAACAAGGCAATGAAGGTAGAAAGGACAAAGGACCTTTATATACCGGGACTCTTTATTGAGACAAACTCCTCTGAAAGCTGGCACCGTTGGATAAGCAGAATGCTTATCTTGGACTCCTAGCCAGCTGGCTAGCTGCCTGATGCAAGCCTGGCCACACCCCCCCCCCCCGCCCCCGCAAGTGGCAGAAACCAGAGAGAATATTCTCACTGGTTACAAAGGCAAGTATTTGGTACATAAAATAAGACAAAAGGAGATTCTCATCTTATGATTTTCATCCTTATGACAAATGACACAAAAGAGAGAGACAAAGAAAAACATGACTATTTCTGGGAAGCTCAGAATAAATAACCTGTGGGTACCCACAACCAAATTTACAAAGGCCATGATTCAAGATCTACTTTTACAAATGTTTTTCTCCCACCATTGTGAATTTGGAAAGAAAGGGAAAAGGAGAAATTTTTATCCTTCTCTCTTGATTGGGTATTATAGTCAGATCTGAGAGACTGACATGGTAAGCATTCTTACCTTCTGTGATCAATGGTCCCATATTTCAACTGCAGTCTCTAGGGAGAATGAAGTCTTCCAGCCTTTTACTGTCCCATCCTCATTGCCAGAAACTTGTACTCTTCTAGGTTTTCGGCTGGAGCTCTGTTAACAAAAGATAGATTAACAAAAGAAGAACAAACACATTTATTAACATGCACATCTCATATACATTTGGGGAAAATGCAGGGATAAGTAAGTCAAAGAGGTGGTTAGAATTTGGGCTCACATAGCATCTTAATGAAGAAAAATATATTCTAGGGAATGATATGACAGAAGAGTCTTAGGCTTCAAAGGGCAGCAAACTGTGGGAAGCTAAATATATGGGCAACTAAAGGAAGATAACAGCTAGTCAGTAAAGTTTGTTATGTGGAGTCCTCTGGTGCCATCTCAGAACTGATGAGTATCTAGAATAGTAGGCGATTAACTTCTGTACAAGTTTATGTTCAAATAGGGCAGAGAGCTTTTCATGGATCTGCTTCTCCTCAATTGCCTTCAGCTGAAAATAATCTTTATGGCAAAGGGGCAGATTTTGTGGTGACTATTCTGCTACGGTTCTATAGGTTTGATTATAAAGTGCTATATACCTATTAAAACAACAGGCAGAGCAACAAAATGGCAGCATGAGAGGGAGATTACAACTAATAAAAAGATCTATACTCAACTAAAGACTCCCTACACCATCACAGCTAAGAAACCTGCTCATCGCATTAAGGTACCTGCAGGTAGGCACAGGGTTAAACAAAGGAGAAATAAAAAGGGAAGTACAGAGAAACAGCCATGTGGGTTCCTGCTTGGAATTCTACTGCTAGGGAAGGGAGGGGGAAGTGGGAGAGCACTCCAGATTTCATTTGGTCAGCAGGACAGAGGAAAGGAGGCCCAGAGGTGGGAGCGGGAGATACTGCAACCGCCTCACTTTGATCCCCAGGAGGTGCAGAGCAGTCTGCAAAATGCAGTGGCCAGACTTCATACTGGTTCTCAGAGGAGGGGAATCTACTTAGCAATGAAGAGTCACAGCACGAATGCTCCAGCCAGGAAAGAGAAAGAAAGAAGGGGCTGTGTGCGCATTTCTCGGCCCACAACCAGCAGTCTGAAAGACCAGCATACAGGACTGACCCCAAGGCTCAGGGCAAAATCCACATGTGGGGCAAACTGAGAACAGAGAAGCACAATCACGCTCAAACTCCCTGCTCAACCCGCGGAGCCACAGGAAGGAAACAAAACCACAAACTCCCCCCGCTCCACAGACCTCTGCCTGCCCAGTATCAGCAGTGAACACCAAAGAAACTGCAGCAGCGAGGGTCCAAAGAGACCACAAAATGAGAAACCGGAGAAAGGGAGCTCAAAATAAATCTGAACAACAGACAAAAAAAAGTGAAAGAAATGAGGATAGATGTCCCATCAGAAACAGAGCTCAAAGGAATGATTAAAAAATGCTTAAGGAACTGAATAACTTCAACAGAGATAGCAAAAATTAAAGAAGACATAGAAGCCATAATAAAGTACCAGAGAGAGACAATGACTACATTAACTGAAATAAAGAATGGAATAAAAGTCACCAAATTAGATGAAATAGAAGCACAAAGCAGTGATTTGCAAGAAAAGCCAGCAGAAAACGCCCAATCAGGACAACAGATAGAAACAAAAATCCAAAAAAAAAAAAAAAATGAGAATGGTTTGAGATTTCTCTGGGACAATATTAAATGTAAAAATATTCTAATCATAAGTCTACCAGAAGGGACAGAGGAAAAGCAAGGGATCAAGAAATTATTTGAAGAAATAATCACTGAAAATTTTCCTAACCTGGAAAAGGAAGTAGGCATACAAGCCCAGGATGCACAGAGAGTCCCAAACAGGATGATCCCAAACAGGAACATACTAAGACACATCCTAATTAAAATGGCAAAAGTTAAAGAAAAAGAGAAAATTCTAAAAACAGCGAGACAAATGCAAGTGGTAACTTATAAGGGGACACCTATTCGACTCTCAGCTGATTTTTCACCAGAAACTTTACAGGCCAGAAGGAATTGGCAGAAAATACTCAATTTGATGAAAACCAAGGATCTACAACCCAGAAAAATGTATCCAGCAGGCTAGCATGCAAAATTCAAAGACAAAGAGCTTCTCAGATAAGAAAAAGCTAAAGGAGTTCAACACCACCAAACCAGTACTACAAAGAATGTTAGAGGCACTACTTTAAGATGGGAGGAGGGATGGGAGAGTGGGTAAAATAACAGAAAGGGATGGAGAAATTTAGTTTGATGGTTACAAGGCAATAAATCAAGGAGATATCCAGTGTATATAACATGGGAATACAGTCAAGAAGGTTGCAGTTACTATGTGTGGTGTCAGATGGGTACTAGATTTGTCAGGGTGATGGGAGGAGAGCTGGAGGGGTGGGAAAATAAGGGGAAGAAATCAAGAAGTACAAACTTATAGTCACAGAATAGTCACAGGGATATAAAGTGCAGCATAGGGCATATAGTATACAGCACTGTAATAACTATGTATGGTGTTGGAGGAGAACGAGATGTTTCAGAATGAGGATTTAGTAAGTTATATAAATGACTGTTTTGGACACCTGAAACTGTTATTATATTGTAGGTAAAATGTAATTAAAAATAAATAAAAACAAAAAACAAAACAAAAAAAAAACAACAGGCAGACTGTCATGTTCTTTTATGGAAAGTGTATGTAAAATAATTTTAAGTGAAAAAGGTAAAGACATCATAGTGAATGCACACAAAACAACTGAATGAAAATAAATGTTAAAGATCAGAGCTCATTTTCAGTTGTTTAAAATGTTCACATTTTTTATAGTTTCTCCAATTCATAATAAATTAGGAGAAAGTTCCTGTTTGGAACTCAATTCCTCCTGAGCCAGGTCTTTAAGCAATGTCATTTGTCATTTTCCTGTAGGTTAATTCTTAGGACATCAGAATATCTTTTCATACAGAAAAAGATGTTTTAAAGTCAGTGGACCAAAAAAACAGTTCCTGCTTTCCACATCTTTCAAAGGGTGGAGCCTTTAAACCACAAGAACAATAAGGAAGTTAAAAGATGTTAAATATCGGGGCTAGCCCACCCTGGTCAGCAGAGCAGTCCGGGTTCGCATTCAACATGAAGTCGCTTTTGATTCTGGGGCTTCTCCTCCTTTCTGTCACTGTCCAGGGCAAGGTCTATGAAAGGTGTGAGTTTGCCAGAGCTCTGAAAAGACTTGGAATGGATGGCTTCAGGGGAATCAGCCTGGCAAACTGTAAGTTAACTCCTCTTCACATTTCCAAGTAGCCAGCTGTGGAGCAGGTACTAATAGAGGATGAGTAATAAGAACGGGGCCTAGTGAGCAAATGGACTTCTTTTTTAATTTATGTGAGGGCTTATATACTTAAGATGGTTAAAAACATCCCCTCGTTCCTTTGGAATCAGGTATATACATGAAGGAATGGGGGCATGGGAGACCAAATTCTATAGCATTCTAAATAAACCAGGCCCCACTGTACCCTCTCCGTGCCACCCAATTTGCCAGTTGCCTCAGACTCAGTGGCACACATAGGCTGACTGATACATTTGAGGACCTGGGTTACCTGTGTCGAGTCTTTGGTATTCTTGTTCCAGCGTTTCCCATTTGGAACTTGGGTTTTGTGAGTCTAGAGTACTACAGTACTTTTCTCTTTTTTAATTCCCCTGTAGGGAGTTATTAATAGCACAGTTGGTTGTTTTTTTGTTTTGTTTTGTTTTGTTTTTAATTATGTTCAAATTTCAATAGTGGGGCAGTAGAAACCTATTTCCCCTCAATGACTGTTTACGTAAGGATTCCTGAAATGAAGCATGAAATGACATTTTATTATTCTTATGCACTCTAGTTATTTTCATTTGCTTCCACACAATCCAAGATGTGCCCTGTGTAAAAGTTACTTTATATATCTATCTATCTATCTATCTATCTACCTATGTCAGTGTAATCACTGTATTTTCCAGATTGAATTCAAACACTTTCCCTTAATAACTCTTTCTGAATGAATGAGTAAAAGGTTGGATGGATGCATGAATTAGCCTTTCCTGTTCTATAACTTGTTTTCCAAATTCTAATTTGATATACAAATTCACCTTGGGGTATCATAAGAAAATGTCTTTCTCCAAGAAATCCTTATTTTTCCTAATACAAAGTCTTTTTCTATCAGTATAAGTATGTAACTACTATTAATTACAAAATCCACTCAACGACTTTGTTGATTTTTCTGTTCTAGGCTGAATCTTGCCTGAGGGATAGGAGCAGGGGAGGGATAATAGCAAGGAAGAAAACAGCTATTTCAGTATTTTTAAGAGTATGTTACTTTGCTTCGTTAGTATTACAAATGATTTGCTAAGAAAAGAATTATCTTATTGACCTTTTAACAAGAAAGTGTTAGAATATTTTACAAGTAAAATACATCTTTATACTTACAAAGGAAGTCATTAGTAAAACAGAATTAACTAACTAGAACTGATTACGGTATGCAGTGTAAGTCATGTGGTGTCGCTATTTATTACTAAAAATAAGTTTTTTTTCAGGGGTGTGTCTGGCCCAATGGGAAAGCAGTTACAACACGCGAGCTACGAACTACAATCCTGGAAGCAAAAGCACTGATTATGGGATATTTCAGATCAATAGCCGCTACTGGTGTAATGACGGCAAAACCCCAAAGGCAGTTAACGGCTGCCATGTATCCTGCAATGGTAAGACAAAATAACATTTAAGTGATGATGACACAGGACCCACCTGGTTATGCTTACAAGAATAGAGATGCAATATAAATGAAAAAGTCTTGAAGGGTTCATCAGGGACCTAGGAAAACTCTACCTCAACTTCTAGAAACTACTATCTTCCTCATTATTTCCTAAGTAAGAAATTAAGATGCTGGTATCATAAAAGGCTGCTGTTTTCTAAGACACAAAAGTTCTAAAATGACCTATTAATTTAAATGTACTTACTGATGCTTTGTCAAAAACAATGTCACGCCCCACACTTACTTAGGGAGGCTTAGAAATAATTTGGTTGTGTGGTCCTTTTTTTAAAATTGATTTACTTTATATTATGAAATATACAGTAAATTAGAGACATTAGTATAATAAACAACCACATGCCTATCACATACTTTAACAGTTGTTAACATTTTGTCATATTTATTTCTTTTATGTATACATATTACATATTTTTTACTGAATGATTTTAAAGTGAATTATAAACATTATGTTTCATTTCTTTTTAGTTTGCATCTCCAACAGATACAATTCTTATATAATCATTATCAAATCTAACAAGTTAATTAATGGATTTGTTTAATTGGGGTGAAACAATTGTTCTATTAAACTCTTATAAAAATAGAAATAACCTGTGGAAACTTTAGTGCATAAAATATTGGAAAAGTATTGTACAAAAGATAGTGTTAAATTTTTAAATGCTAAAATTCCTAATAGAGAAGATTAGTCTTAGAATATTCTTTTGTATGCAGTTAATTTATTTGAAAAATATTTTGTATTATAAAATAATCTGTAGTCACTGAACCAAATTCTTACTACCAAGAAATTTATGATCACTGGTAACTTTTGGTATATAGTCTTCTAGAATACATTACCAATCATGTATATGAATGTAAAGCTATATCACGCACACATGTATTCACATACAAACACATAAGCAATGGGTTTTAACAAAAATGAAATTGTACTATATATACTGCTTTGCAATTTGCTCTTTATCACATAAAATTATTCCTATGTCAATAAATACCAATCATCATTATTTTTAAAAGATGAATAGAATTCCACTGTATAAATATTCTGTAATTTATTGAATCAACTCTACTGTTAAGCACTTAGGCTGTTAACATTTTCCGCTTTCATTAATTGCAATGAAATGCCTTGTGCATACATACATACATCTTTGGGTGAATTTCTTATTATTTCTTTAGGGGGAATTTCTACAATTAATAGTAGAATTGCTGATTTAAAAAATGGTAAGCTAGTTCCTCCATTTTTTTTAGAAGTAAAACCAAGAAGTTGTTTATTAAAAGGAAAATAAGGTGAAACAAAGAGACAGTTTATTAAAGGGCAAAGTACACTCCAAAGAGGTAGGAGCGGGCTCAAGGTAAACAGCTCAAGAGCCCTTTTTTTTTTTTTTTTTTTTAATAGTACCTAGTACAAAGAGAACCTTCTATCACATTAGTTAATTACTCCAGAGCTTTCAGTGACTTCAGTAAATGAGAAACAATGCTTTATGTCATGCCAAATGGAATAGAATGAAGAAAAAAATTTCTCTCAAAAATTTCTCTTTTACAGACACACAGACTATGGAAAGTAATTTTAGTGTCCTTTCCTCAGCCTAAGAGAATAAAACTGGCTAAGCCTAAATAAAATAAAATTTCTGTGAAAATTTTCATTCCTCACCACCTCTTTTTCAGCTTTGCTGCAAGATGACATCACTCAAGCTGTAGCATGTGCAAAGAGGGTTGTCAGTGATCCACAAGGCATCAGAGCATGGTATGTTTTAAGCATTACAGGGGAAAGCTATTAGTATTTTACTCTACTATTATGAGAGAAGTGAGAGATATTCAAAGATCAAAGTATGCTAATAAGAACTGAAAGTTGCAGCTTTAGACTTAAGGCTAAACAATTTATCATTTAGAAACAATCCACTTTAACTGATTCAGAATCTTTCTCTTTTACTCCTCAATTATTTTTAGATTTCTAGTTTTTTAGATTCTCCACACTCTACCAGTTCCTTATCATATCTTGAAATTATTTTTGGAATAAAGTAAATGTATATTGCACTCTGTAGTTGCTGTTGGGGGATATGTATAACTCAGCATTTATGTTCAGCATTCTGTGCTTCAGCAAGGGTTTTGGGAAAAGTGAAGGATTTAGTGTAAATATCTCCATTTAATAAACAGCAATACCTGAATCTATCGATAGCCTGTATTTCATGTACTGATAAAATATTTCATTCTCCCAAAGGATTTGAAGTATGTATATAACAATGAAGATATGCTTTAACCTTATCACCATTTCACTCACCTTTCCTTACAGGGTGGCATGGAAAAATCATTGTCAAAACCGAGATCTCACTCAGTATATTAAGGATTGTGGAGTGTAACTGTAATTTTCCTTCTTCAGCTCATTTTGTCTCTTTTTCATGTTAAGGTAATAGTTGAGTCAAAGTTCACACTACCATTCTTTCAAACAAATAATGTTTTCACAGAAGCAGGGACAAAATATGGTCTTTCTTCTAAGATGCTAAATGTTTTCTAATGTGTTTATCATTATTTGATATTAAATCTACATTTTCCAGTTTGCTTAATAGAACTAAAGCTGGTGAAAATTTATCTAAAATCTTGATTATCAAATACATGTTCAGCTCATTCAGTTCTTAAATAAATAACCCAGACTTCATCTTGAATGGTAGAAGTACTCCTCAATATTTGATAAATATGTAACAAAAAACTATCTTAAAACACATTGATCTTAAGCAAAATCCCCTCTGTGTAGGCACCTGACATCTTCAATCATCTCCAAAAACAGTAAAAGATAACCACTTTTTGTTGGGCAATATAAATTTTACAAAGAGCAAAATGCCAAATGGCTAAATATGAAGACAGCCTGAATTAAGAATTTTGTGACTTTTGGTTTAAATGTTTTCTTAGAAATGTTGCTTTTATACAGCTTTAAAAATGTACTCCCAATTTATATATTAGTCTATTTTAGCCCTTTAAAGAACTTTTTTATGTATCTTGCTGATCATGAAGGAATATAAAGGATAAGATGAGCTGTTGCTGTGTCTTAATTTTATTAGGTTAGATTCATACTTCATGATTAAATCTGGAGGCAGATGAGTTTGCAAGTATTGAAATAATTGCTAATTAACCACCAGTGTGAAATTATCATGTTGTAAAAAATTAACATTACCATTAAAAGCTCTGCAACTTATATCTTGTCTTTCTTTGTTTGACCCATCTAGTGTCTCTGAATATGAATGTATGTGTGTATATATGAATATATGTACACACACACACACACACACACACACACACAGGTATTTGAAATAATGATTTGGAATTCTTAATATTTCCTTATATTGTCACCTGGACCCAAACACATGGATTTGCTGGAAAAAATCCACAAGCATCCTGACACATTAAATTAATAACCACAAGTCTCAAATGAGCCTTCAAGTCTGCTTGGTCATCTTATTCATGTCTCTGCAATCCTTCTGTGTTGGTGTCCCCACTCTTCAAGATGACTATTACTATTTATTTTACTTCTATTTTCTCTTCAAAGCCCCAGCACACATGCCCAAGTGATCACCTTCCATCCCTTTCTCCTCTCAGATGACCTGGGCTCATATTACGCTGAGAGAACAGAAGCAACCTCATACACATTATAACCGTGGTCACGATCCCTAGGTCCATCCTTCCTTCCTTCCCTGCTCTGACTGGGATGCAGAGCCTCTGCTCCTGCCAATAGCAGTGTCTCCACAGGTAATCGAGAGCACATCCCTGTCACCACTCCAAAGTAGGCTGAATGCGTCCTGCATCCTGAGTTTCTCCCTCTTTGCTGAATCACCCCTGCCATTGCACAAACTGCTCTAGTCACCTCCCGTCTTAGAAAGAACTCTCCACTGACCCTACATAACCCTCCAACTACTACATCATTCTTTGCCCCCTTTTACAGCAACATTTCTGAAATTAGGTATCTGTACTCACCAATTTCACATGTTCACCTCCCATTCTCCTTTCAGCCTTTCTTAATCTGGCTGCTATCCTCCCTCTGCTAAAACTGCTCGTCTGTGACTTCTCCCACAACCCCCGGGGCTCAATGCCAGTGATTCCCGGCTTTCTGCCCATCTTGATCTCTCAGCATCAAGTGACGAAGTGAACTACTTCAAACTTCTAGAAAACTTTCTCCTTCAGTTTCTCCTCATTTACATACTGCTTCATGGATTGTTCCTTTTCAGTTCTTTGCTAGTTCTTTCTCTGCTGTTTAATTTTTAACTGCGGGAGTGCCCTAGGGCTGAAGCCTATAACCATTTGAAATACTACACATTTTACTTATTTTTATTTGCCTCTTCTTGCTGAAATATAACTTCCAGAAAAAGACTTTTCCCCACTTTTTAAAGACAACTGAAATAATGTCTTTCCCAAAATTTGCTAGTAAAGAGTCCTTTTATTTTTTCTGAATAGTTTGACAATAAATTGTCAAAATGGTGTCCAGTGGCCCTGAATCATTCAGTGCATAATTCCTAAATAATCTCAAAGCATCATCCAAATTGAGATCTTAACATTAATACATTACTATTACTTAAGCATTATTAGCTTTCAGTTTTACCAAGTGTCTCCATACTTTCTTCATAATAAAAAGATCTAATTCAGAATCATGTTGTGTTTGTCTTTTATTTTTTTAGTTTCCTTCAACCTGGATCATTTCTTCATTTCTTTCTTGATGTTTATGACTTTAACACTTTTGAAGACCACAGACTAGTTATGTTGTAAAATATCCATAGGTTTTTTTGATGCTCTCTTCATTAGATTAGGTTATGCATCTTTGGCAGGAATACCATAGAAGTGATTCTGTGCTCTTCTCATTGCATCCTCTTAGATGGCATGCAGTCCTGCAATGTCCTATTACTAATGATGTTCATCATGATCACTTCATTAAGGTGATATCTGCAAGTTACTTCCACTGTAAAGTATTTGGGTGGGGACAAAGGTACTTTGAGACTGTTCCTCATCAAATTTATATATTTATTTATTATATCAATATGAACCCATGGCTTCCCTGTTTATTCAAATTATAATGAATTATAATCTATTGCTATAATTTATTTCAATGTTCACATTTCCTCTGATTTGGCCAGTAGAGCCCTTGCAAGCTAGCTTCTGTGTCATTTTGACATGTCCCCATCATTCTTTCAACACTATCTTGTTTCTCAGCACAAGATGTTCTAAGCCTCACCTTGTTCTGTTTCTGCTCCAACACTGGAATCAGTCATTTCTCCCAAGAGCCCTGATTCCTCAGAGCAGATAATGGTATTTAAAAAACAAGATCTGGGCACTACAGTGTCACTCTTTCCAGGCTCCCATCAATGGACAGAGCTAGAAAATATATGTATCTTTATTTCTATGTCTGTCCATTTTTACTGAATTCACATCAATACCTCTAATTCCAACCCTGTAATACAGGGTTCATTCAGGTGTTCTCCTTTGTCATATTGGTAACTTCCTTTTCTGACAGTGAGAAACCTGATTCCTACTGTCCTTAGTATCCTTAAAATATATTCTTTGTACAGATGTGTATTTCATTAAATTGGCTGTATGTAAGCAATCTCCCAACACTGCCCCACCATGGAACAGATGATCCTCACTCAGGCTCTACTACCCATCATTGTGCTTCCCCTTTTCCCATATCAAGGCACCTTCTTTACCATGTTACATCTTTAACATGCCATGCTGGGCCTCTATCCTGATAGGAAGGAAGGCAGAATTTTTTTACTCTTTTTGCTCATATTCCAAATACCTAGAACAATGCCTGGAACATGATACATGCTTAGGTAAATATCAGTTGATTTAATGAATCTTTTCTGATTACTTAGTATAATCCCCCATGTTGAGCATTCTAAGATTTTTCTTACTCATCAAGCCCACATGATTCCAATACAATAGCTTCTGGGATTCCAAGGATCAAGTCTTTTAAGTCTATGGGAATGTAGTGCATAGACCAGCCATGAGAGGGAAGCAGAGGGAGCCAACATGGGCACAGCCTTAGGCTTCAACATTCTGGGACCATTTTAACACCAATAAACTGAGAAAGATTATAAGTTTATTCATATCAGGATATTCAGATGTGTATGAAGAATGGGTCAAGGTAGGACAGACAAACTTGGAGTGTGATAGCTCAGATGCAGAGATGGGATATATCAAAGAAGCATCAGGATAGTCCAGCAACATGGGCTGAAGAAACAACTAGAAACTAGTAAAAGTTGACTGAAGAGGGAAAGCAATGTTTGTTGGAGATTTTAATGTTTTTAATAAAAAATTTTTTCAATTACATTTCACATACAGTATTATATTGGTCTCAGGTGTATACCATAGTGGTGAGCCATTTATATAAATTACAAAATCCTCCTTCCAATACATCTGGTTCCCCTCTGACATCATATATATTAATAGTTATTACAATGTTATTGAGTGTATACTCTATGCTGCACTTTACATCCCTGTGACTATTTTGTAATTATGAATTTGTTCTTGATTTCTATCACTTTTTCACCCACCCCTCCAGCCCTTCTCCCATCCCCACCCCATCCCCTGCCACCAAATCTGGTACCCATTTGACGCCACACATGGTTACTGCAACATTACTGACTAAATTCCCATGGTATCCTCTATTTCCCCATAACTATTATTTTGTAACTCTCAAACTGAATGTCCCACTCCCTTTCCCTTATTTCACCCCCTCCCCCAACCCTCCTCCCATCTGTCAACAAACCAAATGTTTCATATATCTATGAATCTGTTTCTGTTCCACTTGTTTATTTTCTTCTTTGGATTTCACCTATAAGTGAAGTCAACTTGTATCTGTCCTCTGTTTGATATTCCACTCGTAACTGCTGATAGATATGCTTTTTATTTTTTTTTCTTAACTTAAAGAAGTCCCTCTAACATTCTTTGTAGTATTGGTTTGGTGGTGATGAACTTTTAGCTTTTTCTTGTCTGGGAAGCTCTTTACATGCCCTTCCATTCTGAATGCTAGCCTTGCTGGATACATTAATCTTGGTTGTAGATGCTTGGTTTTCATCATGTTGAATATTTTCTGCTAGTCTATTCTGGCTTGCAGTTTCTGTTGAGAAATTCACTGTTGTCCCAGAGGAGTCTTAACTTATCTTCATGTTTTCTGGATTCTTTGTTGCTCTGATTGGATGTCTTCTGTTATCTTCCAAATCACTGATTTGAACCTCTGCTTCATCTAGTCTGGAGATCTCTTCTGTTCCATTCTTCATTTCTTTTATTGTAATCATGGTCTCTGTTTGGTCCTTTTTTATTCTTGTTATCACTTTGTTAAAATTTTCATTAATTTGCTTAAGTATCATTATAGTTATGGTATTGAGCTCTGTCTTTGAAAGGTTGTTTGGCTCCTACTTGTTTTCTGAGGTTTTCCATTGTGCTTTCTTTTCAGATGTATTTCTTTGATTCCTCATTCTGGCAGCATGTTTATAGATATTCTGCTCCTTAACCCGACACTCATTGCTGTGGTTTCTTCTGAATGCTGACAGCTGATGGACCAAGCCGGGTGTGGGAGGTCCAGATCTGGCAGGGGCGCAGGGGAGGGTGACTAGTTTCTTTGTTCCCTGTCACTGAGAGCAGCCTTTCCCACAGTGCTGCTTTTACTTTTCACTTTGCCCTGCGGTCTCTGTCCTGCATTTTGGGATCTGCTGTCTTGAACTTTGGTTCCACAGACAGGGCTGTTTGCGGGTAGAGAGTTATGCCTGCAGCTCCCTTTTCTTCTCAGTCCTGGCCAGAACAAGGTCGCAGCTGCAGCCCTGCACTAGCTTGTCGCTCCCCCTCCTCATGGGGCCAGAGTGAAGTCGGGTCCCCCCCACTTCTTGAGGACCCGGTCTGCACCTCCTGGGGGCCAAATTGAGGTCTGGTTGCAGTGCCCCCACTTTTGGGTCCCCTTTTCTGTGTCCCTCAGACTGAGTGAGGTTCTTCTCTTTTCTCCTCCGGTTGCCCCTCTGCCCACCTGCAGGTACTCTGACGCAATGAGCAGGTCTCTTAGCTGTGTTTGTAATTTACGTAGGAACTCCTCAGTTGAATTATAGATGTTTGGTTTGTTATAATCTTCAAGGAAGTTTTTCAGTTTGGTTTGTTATAATCTCTCAAGCCGCCATTTTGTTCTATTTCTTAAACTATACCTGTTATTTTAGTAAAATGAAGTTCCCTAAATTTCTACTCTTATTCTGGGAATGAAATCAAGATCAAAATCAATGTTTCATCACTTTAAAAAGAAGCTCAATTCCTATGTTGCTTAATTTCATCCCAGAATATTATTTGAAATGTAGAGTAATACTCCAGATGATAACGGAGTTCTTCAGATCTGGCACTAAGTATAATGAAGCCCCAAAAGCACATTTCTTGCACTTCTGCTCAGCAGATTCATTTTTAAAATATTTTCTTAAAAGTTGCTAAAAGGAATTACTAAAAATTATAATCAAGAGTGACTAATAGCCTTCATAGACATGTTTTTCAATTAAATGCATGTGTTATGCAAATTATCTTTTAAACTCATTTAAAATTTTAACAAGATTATAAATTCTCAATATTTAGAGTAAATAATTCTACAAGGTTTGTTATGAAAGATGTTACCTCTCCATTTCTTCCCCTTCATATACAACCACTTCCTATTCTTTTAGTGTAATATTACTATCTTTACATTTACTTCCATGCCTTTAAATATTAATATTAGAATTATATTACTCCTTCTTAATTTTTCCATTTTATGATATTGACTTCTCACTATGGAATTTAAGGATTAAGCTCTATTTCCTCTTTCCCCATCCGCATCTCTTATACAAGATTTTCCCTGGGGCTAATAACTGCATGATTCTTCAATTTGTTTAGTTTTCTGAGTATGTGTCATTAGTTCAACTCCCAAAACTCTAAGTCCAATATTTAAATCTTCTCTCAAGCCTTCAGACACAGCTAGAATTTTATCAATTTCATCTTTCTAAAGCAGTAATTCTCAAATATTTCTGACCAGCTTTAATTGGGAATGGCTGTTGTCTATGCCTAATACACAGCTATCATCCTGGCCTCTTTCTTTCAGCATCATAGGACTCTCTTCTTTTCTCTTCATATTTGATATTTATTGTGTTTCCTGCATTTCATAATTTCCTCCTCTTGGGTTATTTCCTTCATTGTAGTGGATCACATATCTAGATTCTTTCTGCAAAAGGGTACATGAAAGGTACTTTTTGTGAGATTGAGCATGTCTAAAATTGTTTCATTCTATTCACCCATGCGGTTGATAGTTGGCTGGGTATGGAATACTAAGTTGGTATTCATCTTCCTTTAGAATTTTAAAGGTGGTCCATTGCAATGGGACCACCTAGGGAACCAAACCTAGGGAACTCCATTGCTCCCTATATTCATCCCAATATTGCTACTGAGCAATTTGAAGCCATTCTAATTTTGTAGTCTTTATAACCTAAAAACATATGGGATATTCCCTTTACCTCCAATGTTCTGAAAATTCACAATGATGTGCTTTGATGTGGAACTGTCTTCAACTTTGCTCTGGGTGCTGGGCAGGATCTTCCAGAGTGGAACTAATATCCTTGGGGGGAAGCTAAATATAAGGTGATGGAAAGAGAAGTCACATTAGGTGGTGAACTTATTTATTATACATCAAGTTGACAATGCACTGTAGAATTGTATGCCTGAAACCTATGTAATCTTTGCTAACAGATGTCACCCCAATAAGTCTAACAATAAAAATGAATTTAAAAAAAAAAAAGAAAAAGAAATAAACGGCAGAAACTAATATCCTTAAGTACTAGAAAACTTTCATGAACCATTTATTATTTCCTTCCTTCCATGTTTTTGTTCTCTCTTCCTGGAATTTCTAGACTGGTCCTCTGATGTAGTTATGAACTGAATTTTGTCCCTGCAAAATTCATTTGTTGAAACCCTAATTCCCAATATGACTATATTTGAAGGCAGAGCCTTCAAAGAGGTAATTTAGAGTAAATGAGGTAATAAGAATAGCTAATCCAATAGGACTGGTGTCCTTATAAAAAGAGAAAGAGACTCCAGAGATGCCTGCAACAGAAAAAAGGCCATGTGAAACTGCAGCAAGAAGATGACCATCTGCAAGCCAAGGACAGAGGCCTCATAAGAAACCAAAGCTGACAGCACCTTGATCTTGGACTTCTACCTTCCGCAACTGTAAAAAAATAAATTTCTGTTGTTTAAACCGCCCCTGCCTCATGGTATTTTGTTATGGCAGACCTAGCACACTAATACAGGTATTCTTATCTTTTCTTTCCTATTTTCCATCTGTCTTTTTGCACTTTCTGGAAGGCTTCATTGATATTGTTATCCAATCTTTCTACTGAGTTTTTCAGTTCTGCTGTCACATTTTAAATTTCTAATGGACTTTTTTGTTCTCTGAATATTCTTTTTCATTGTTTTGTGTCATATTTACTATTTCTTATTTTACCATATAATAATAATAATTTGAGCTTGTTTTTAGTTTACTTTGCTGTATTTCCTCTAATTTATCATTTTGTTTATTCTGGATTATACCTTTGATATTAAAGGCATTTGTTATTTGGTAATCCTTGGTTATCTACTTACATATTGGAGTGAGAAACTAAAAAATTAATTTTAAGTTCCAATGGTTATGTGGATTTGACCATGTGTACTTTACTGAAGGATGACTTAGCTGGGTTCAGTTTCACTGGGGACCCTTAGATTTCTCTGATAAGAATGAGAGGGTTCGTGTCAGAGCTGTAGGTTTGAGGAAACTAGGGAAACGTTTAGAATAGCTCTATCTAGTTTGAAACAGAAAAAAAGGGGAGAACTCCTGGCCAGCACCTAAGACTTGAATTAAAGATCATTAATTTCGCACTCAGTAACAGCTGCAAAGTAGTTAATACCACAAAAGAGCAATGGGGGATGGGGAGCAGGTTTGTGTCCAGATATGCACATTGGATTCCAAACTGAGTAGAAAAGGAAGGAAAGGAAGAAGGGGATAACTAAGAAGAAACACAAGCGGTTCAAGCATTGAGGTCTGGGTGAAAACAACGAAAAGTGCATGAGCGAGTAGATTTCATAAACTTGATTTCAGAATTGGAACGCTTTGGCAATGACAAGGTTTTACCTCCAGAAGTCACTTCTTGGCCACGACGAAGCTAAAGTGTCTGGACTAGTGACAGGCGAACTGAACTGGACACCCACGCGTTGCTGCGCACCTAAGCGACCAAGGCCCGCCCAGCCGCAGGGCAGCGGGCCCGAGCCTGCGCAATGCGAGCACAGTCGGCGCGCCTGCGCACGGCGTCGCCACCGCCCCGCCCGTCCCGTTCTCCACCCTCGCGGGGCTGAATGGGCTTCTGAGTCGCCTCTCGCGTGGAGCAGTTGGCGGTTTCTGATCGCCCTGAGCGCCAGTGACTCCCTTCTGTCAGCCGGAAACCCTCCGCCTGGGCCCGCGCAGGAGGAGCGGGGCTTCTGAGGGGAGCGGCGACCCCCGCCGGCCTCGGTCTCTTTCCTTGGCGGTGGCGGCTTCTTCCGTAGGACAATATGTTCAAGAGAATGGCCGAATTTGGGCCTGACTCCGGCGGAAGAGTGAAGGTTAGTGCCCGGCCCGCGCCTCCCGTCCGGGAGGGGCTGTCTCGCCTCGGAGCCTCCCTGCGTTGTGTGAGGAGGGCCCGCTTATTTCCCTCTTGAGCCTTATGGCCTCTGGCTTGAACCGGTGTTTCTGGGCGGAGAGCAAAGCCTCTGGGGGGGAAATCAGTGTTTCATTGGTCCCCAGCATCACAGCGTCAGCACCTCCCTTCCCACCCCGCCAAAAAACAAAACACATTTGTGGCTTGGGGAAGGCAGGACATTGTTGCCGAGGAAACGAGCCACTCCGAGGGCTGGGAAATCCTGGTCTGGTGCCCTCTCAGGTCACCGTAAGCTGGGTGTACTACCCATTTGAATGTGAGGATAATAGTAGTAGCAAATATTTGATACTTGCTTTCCGCCGCGTGCCAAGCACAGTGGCTAAAAGCTTCACCCGATTCTCTGATTCAGCCCCTACAGCACCCTTGCAAAGGCATTGTTACCCACAGTATTTACAAACGCGGTAACTAAAGAACTAGAGAATACACAAGGTCAGAAAACTTGCCCAAGTTCTTGGTGTTTCCAAGGCCCCTCAGCTACAGCCAAGATGTTAATCAAGGCATGCAGAGAATATTGCCTGGCACATAGGGAACATAAATGTTAGCTTCTTTTGTTTTTAATTAAAATTATCATAGAGCCTAACATAATGTTTGACACGGTGACACATTTCCCTCCAAATTTCTTACAACCCCCTGGCACATTAATTTTTAAGGCAGAACCAACTGGTTCTTGATATAACACCTATTTTTACCCCTTATGATTTTTATTGCAGAAAGGAAATTTTTATTAAACAGTCGCCCACTTTTGTACCAATCTAGTTATAACAGGTATTTAAGAGTCCTTACCTGTGTCATATTGTTTTCACATAGTTTTGATCATACTGTGTTTACAACTGTCATGCACAGTGCTTTACTGTCATGTCAAGTGGGAGTTCTTTGAAAATTTCAAAAGCTACTGAAATTTAATATAAGGAGAAAGAGATACCAGGTAAAATTCTTAGTACTAGAGAAGCTTCATATACATTGGTCCCCATTATGCCCAGCCTTTTTGGGCAAAGCTTTTCACTGGTAGCAAAGTATTACCTAAGAAAGAATTAAAACAGATTTTGTAGAACTTACAGAACTTTCTGTACTTTTAATCATACTAGGTTCTAAAAGTTTGTAAGTTTAAGTCCAAAGTAACTTTAAGAGATTAGGCCTGTAGCCTTCAAATGCTTTTCCACCAAAGAGGGGTGTGAATTAGTCAACTGAAGTTTTAAAATTAGGAACTTAGTTCTCCTCCTCGAATATTATGTGGTCTTGTAGGCATCTTTTTCAAATTTAGACAAATTTCATCCAGATAGAAAGTCTATTGACAGGTGAATCCCCTTTTTATCATTGAAGAACTCTGCAGTTTCCTATCCACACCATACCAGCTATTGGATCTTGCTAGTCACTTACCAGGTCAGTGCTCCTTGTACTCATTCATTCAGGCCATCTATGGTTGCCATGAAAATGGCAGCAATTACTGTGATTATTTAAATTCTCATACAAACTGCCTTCTTTTGAACTGACTAGACTCATAGGTATTGGATTTGTTAGTTATCCAGCCACAATTTAAAGTTTTTCCATTTCTTCACTCCTTTTCCTCATTTCTTTTTTTTTTTTTTTTAATTCATTTTTATTGTTAGACTTATTGGGGTGACATCTGTTAGCAAGGATTACATAGGTTTCAGGCATACAATTCTACAGTGCATTGTCAACTTGATGTATAATAAGTTCACCACCTAATGTGACTTCTCTTTCCATCACCTTATATTTAGCTTCCCCCCCTCCTCTCCCACCCCCTCC
>PVJL010013369.1:0-32601 GCA_004026885.1 Lyroderma lyra
ATAGAGACCAATGGAATAGAACTGAAAACCCAGAAATAAACCCACAAATATATGGACAAATAATTTTCAATAAAGGAGCAAAAAACATACAATGGGGAAAAGACAGCCTCTTTAGTAGGTGGTGCTGGGAAAACTGGAAAAACATATGCAAAAGAATGAACCTGAGCTATGAACTCTCTCCATATACAAAAATTAACTCTTCTCTTAACCCCTTCCCAATTGGCCTCAGGTGACCACTAAACTATGGACAGTGTCCATGAGTTGTTGTGTTTTCTTTAATTAGTTACTTTCAGTTTTATATTCCACATATGAGTGAAGTCATATGGTCCTTGGATTTTGGATTTTTCTCTCTGACTTATTATGCTTAGCATGATGTTCTCAAAATCCGTCCATTTAGTTGCAAATGGCATATTTCATCTTTTCTTATAGCTGAGTAATATTCTATTGTGTATATGTATCACAACTACTTTATCCAGTCATCCATTGAAGGGCATTGTGGTTGCTTTCATGTCTTGGCCACTGTGAATAGCATTGCAATGAACATTGGGGTACATAAGTCTTTGTGGACTAAGGTTTTTAAATTGGGGGGGTAGATACACAGAATGGGAATTGCCAGGCCATACAGTAACTCCATTCCTCGTTTTCTGAGGAACCTCCACAGTGTCCTTCATAGTGGTTGTAGCAATTTACATCCCCACCTGCAGTGTGTGAGAGTTTCTTTTTCTCCACAGCCTCTCCAGCACTTGTTATTCTTTGTCTTGTTGATAATGGCCATTCTAACAGGTGTGAAGTCGTATTTCATTGTGGTTTTGATTTGCATTTTCTTAATGGCTAATGAGGTTGAATATTTTTTATATGTAAGTTGCATATTTGTATATCTTCATGGGAGAAATGTCTGTTTAAGTCCTCCACTCACTTTTTAATTGAATCATTTGTTTTTTGCTGTTGAATCATACTAGTTCTTTATGTATTTTAGGTATTAGACCCCTATCAGATGTATTATTTACAAATATTTTCTCCTATTTGGTTGTCTGTCTCTTTGCTTTGTGGATGGTTTCTTTTGCTATGCAGAAGCTTTTTAGTTTGATATAGTCCCATTCATTCATTTTTGCTTTTACTTCCCTTGCCTTTGAGGTCATGAAATTTTTCTTGAACTTGATGTCTATAAGTTTAGTACCAAAATTTTCTTCTATATGGTTTATTGTTTTGGCTCTCATGTGGAGGTCTTTAATCCATTTTAAATTAATTTTAGTACATGGTGACAGTTTTCAGTTCAGATTCATTTTTTTTGCATATGTTTTCCAGTTTTCCCAGCACCATATAGGCTTTCTTTGCTTCATTGCATATTTTTCACTCCTTTATCAAAAAATTTTTGTTCATGTATTTGTGGATTTATTTCTGGGTTTTTTATTCTGTTCCATTAATCTGTGTCAGTTTTTCTCCCAATACCAAGCTGTTTGATTATTGATGCTTTGTAGTATAAACTAAAATTGGGCTGCATGATACCACCAGCTTTATTCATTTGATACAGCATTGCTTTGAAGATTCAAGGTCTTTTTTGGTTCTATATAAAACCGATTTTTAATCTATTTCATTAAAGTATGTTTGTGGGATTTTGATGGGAATTGCATTAAATATGTATATGGTTTTGGGGTAATATGGTCATTTTAACAATATTAATTTTTCCTATTCATTAACATGGAATATCTTTCTATTTCTTTGTGTCCTCCTCAATTTCTTTCAAATGTGTCTTATAGTTTTTGTGTGTATAAATCTGTCACATTCTTTGTTAAGTTAATTCCAAGGTATTTCACTCTTTTTGTTGTGATTACAAAAGGTATTGATTTTCTCATTTCTTTTTCTGAAGATTCATTGTTTGTATATAGGAATGCAGTTGATTTTTGTACATTGATTTTGTATCCTTTACTATATTCATTTATTGTTTCTAATAGCTTTCTGCTGGAGCCTCTGAAATTTTCTATATAAAGGATCATGTCATCTGCAAATAGTGAAAGTTTGACTTCTTCTCTCCCAATTGGATACCTTTTATTCCTTTCTCTTCACTGATTGCTGTGGTTAGAACTCCAGGAATACATTGAATGGCAGTGGTGACACAGGGCATACCTTTCTTGTTTCTGATTTTAAGAGAATGCGTTTCAGCTTTTCCCCATTCAGTGAGATATTAGCTGAGGTTTTGCCATATATGGCCTTTATTATGTTGAGGTACTTTCCTTCTATACCCATTTTATTCAGTTTTGATCATAAATGGATGTTGTAGCTTGTTGAATGCTCTTTTTGCATCAATTGATAGGATCATATGGTTTTTATCTTTTTTTTAAATGTGGTGTATCACATTGATTGATTTGTGTATGTTGAACCACCCCTGAGCTCCTGGGATAAATCCAACTTGATCGTGGTTTATAATCTTTTTAACGCATTGTTGTATTGTATTAGCTAATATTTTGTTTAAGCTTTTTGCATTTGTGTTTATCAGAGATAATTGGTGTATAGTTTTCTTTTATTGTGTTGTCCTTACCAGATTTTGGTATTAGGATAATTAGGAAATATTGCCTCATCTTCAGTTTTTTGGAAAGTCATTCATTCTTTTTTGAATGCTTGGTAAATTTGTTCATGAGACCTTCTGGTCCAGGTCTTTTGCCTTTGGAGAGGTTTCGAATGATTATTTCAATTTCTTTACTTTTGATTCTTCTATTTAGATGATCATTCTTCTTGGTTCAGTATAGGTAGACTATATGTTTCTACAAATTTTTCTACTTCTAGGTAGTTAAATTTAGTGACATAAAGCCCTTCATAATATTTTCTTATGATCCTTTGTATTTCTGTGGTATCACTCATAATTTTTTCCTTTTCTTTCTAATTTTGAATATTTGTGTCTTTTCCTTTCATCTTTTGGTTAATCTAGCCAGGTATTTGTCAATTTTGTTGATCTTTTCAAAGAACCAGATCTTCATTGCATAAAATTGTTTTCCTTATCTTTCTGTTCTCAATGTTGTTTAGCTCTGCTTTAATTTTTATTATTTCTTTCCTTCTGCTGACTTTTTATTTTTTTCCTGTTCTTCTTTTTTGATTTCTTTAAGATGGGATGTTAGGATGTTTACTTGTAATTTTTCTTATTTCCTATGATAGGCCTGTAATGGTATAAATTTCTATCTTACTTTTGATTTCTCTGCATCTCAAAAATTTTGATATGTTGTATTTTAATTTACGTTAGTTTCTATGTATTTTAATCATTTCTTTTATTTTTTTTCTTTGATCCTGTCATTTTTTAATAAGATGTTTAATCTCCATGTATATGTGATTTTTTTTTTGCTTTCTTTTTGCAGCTGATCTCCAATTTCAAAGCTTTGTGTCTGAGAATACACTTGGTATGATTTTAATATTCTTGAATTTGCTGAGGCTTGTTTTATGTCCCACTATATGGTCTATTCTTGAGAATGTTCCATGTGCCCTAGAAAAGAAGGTATATTCTTTTTCTGTCAGATGAAGTATTTTGTAAATGTCCATTATGTCCAACTTTTGTAATGTGTCATTTAGAGCATATGTATATAATTTATTTTCTATTTGGATTGTCTGTCCATGGTCATTAAGTGGGTGTTTAGGTTCCCTACAATGATTGTGTTTTTTTCAGTTTCTCTTTTCAGATCTGTTAGTAGTTGCTTTGTATATTTTGGTGCTTCCTGATCGGGGGCATATCTTCCTGTTGTGGTATTGTGCCTTTTATCACTAAGAAATATCCATCTTTGTCTCCTGTTATTTTTTTTTAGCCTGAAGTTTGTTTCATCAAATATCAGCATGACAACTCATGCTTTTCTCTGGATACCATTTGCTTGGAGTTGTTTTTCATTGACTCTTTCACTCTGAGTCTGTGTTAGTCCTTATGGCTAAGGGTGTCTCTTAGAGACAGCGTATAAACGAGTTTGTATTTTTGATCCGGTCTGCTACTCTGCATCTTTTTTTTTTTCTTGTGAGTTGAGTCAATTTACAGTTTAACCTGATGATTGATATATGAGGATTTCCTATGGCCATTCCTTCTTTTTTTTTTTATAAATTTTATTTGTTTTCTGTTGTCCCAATTCTATTCCATTTATTCTGATGTTTTGTTTCAGGTTGAATAGATTCCTTCAGTGTTTCATGAAATACCAGTCTTATGCTGGAGAATTCCCTCAGGTTTTGTATTTCTGAGAGGGTGTTTATTCCATTTTCATATTTGAAAAATAATTTTGCTCAATAATTTATTCTTGGCTGGAAGTCTCTCTTTTTAAAAATATTTTGAATATTTGTTTCCACTTCCTCCTGGCTTGTAGAGTTTCTGCTGAGAAGTCTGATGATAGCCTGATGGGGTTTCCTTTAAAGGTTATAGTTTGTTTCCCACCCTCACCCACTGCTGCCTGCCTTGAGAATTGTCTCTTTGTCTTTGGTTTTTGACATCTTCAGTATAATTTATCTTGGAGAAGATCTACTAGAGTCCGAGTAGCTAGGGGACCAGATCTGTCCATAGGTTTGGAGAGTTCTCATCTACTATTTATTTGAGTATACTCTCTGCAGAGTTTTTTTGTTCCTTCTTCCAAGTCTATTATTCTAATATTGTTTTTTTCTAATGGAGTCAATTCTTGTAGAGTTCTTTCAATTCTTTTGACTCTGTAATTCCTATCTTCTTCTTTCCATGTTGTTTCCATTTTTTCAATCTTCAATCTTGTCAATTCTTTCCTTTTGGCCCTGTTTCCTATGGCAGTTATTTTATTTCTCACTTCTTTTATTGTATTATTTATCTCTCGAATTTCCATCTGATTCTTTCTTATAATTTCAATTTCTTTTTTAAAATACTCTTTTTGCTCACAAATTTTCTTTCTCAGATATTCATCTCAGTCATAGTTTTCTGTCAATATGGTTTCATTTCTCTAAGAGCCTTTAGGACTGCAGCATTGTATTCTTTGTCATTTATTTAATAAATTTCTAGATCTGTAAGATCCTTTTCTGGAGATTTTTCATCTTTTTGAGCAGCTTTGAATCCTAAGGTGCTCATATTGTTTGCTGTGTTCTTTTTCTTCAGCATGAGGGCTTTACCTCTGCCAATTTCAAGGCTATCTCACCTTTCTCTTCCTAGTTTGTATTGCTGTGGTGTCTTGCTGTAGAGCAGACACTAGGTTGTGCTGAGAGGCAAGCTTTGGCAAAGAGGCAAGGTGGTTAAGCCCTATCTCTGGCCTGCACCTATGCTGGGTTGCATACTGGTCCTCAGTCACTTCACTTCTGTGGTTTATTGGGAAAACTGGGGAAAAGGGAGGAGGTTAATGGAATGCAAACTGAGGCCGCTCAATTTTGGGGGGCAAGTACTGCCATCTCAGCCTTTCTCCCTTCCCCTGATCCTGTGTTTTACCCAGGACTGTGTTTCAGCATTTTAGCATCTCCATAGCAGCTGCTCTTGGCAGGGTTTTCAAGCCCCAAGAGCTGAGGTGCTACAGCTGGGGGCCCTATTCACGCCTAGGGCAGTTCAGGTGCTTTGCTCATCTTCTGTGCCATCCAGGCCGTGGCTCCTGGACTGTGTCTCTAATATGCTGCTATGTCCAGCTCTCCCACTGTCCTGCAGGTTCTCCACCACTGTGGCCTCCACTCTTGTTATCACTCAGCCTCCACTGTACCCAATATTGTGCTGCTCCTTAGCCAGTGTTCCCTGATTCCTTCCTAGTTCCTTTAGTTAGCTGAGGTTGGGTTGAGTTGCAATTTGCCTTTGCTCCCTCCTATCTCTCTCACTCACCCCACTTTCTGTAACTTTCAGGTGATTTCTTGTGATGCATGGATCTCTCAACTGTCACTGTGCCACTCAGATTTTCCCGTGTTGGATCCCAGCTGGCCATTTAATTATATTTTCCAGTAGAAGTTTTAGAGATCCCCTCTCTGGTTGCCATCTCGCTTAGCCTGTTAGTGGTCCCCCAGTATTAAAGGACCCTAATTAAGTCTGCACTGTTTATCCCAATATGAAGAAAAAATTTAAAGTTAGTAAGAAAAAAATGTAATGATAATCCTGTGCAACAATTGCTAGGGTCAGCAGCTAGGTGTATTAATCTAGATCAGTGGTTTCCAAACTTTTTCCACTTGTGTACTCCTTTTATACACATTTCTATAAATTGTACCCCTTGTTTTTAAAACAGCTGTTTTTAAATAATGACATTTTTCTTCAGTGTTTATCTTAATGTAAAGTAATGGAAATGAAGTAATAAGATAGGAAAGAAAAATTACTACACTAAAAGTACTAACTGCAGATTTAAGTTTACAATATTCATAACACAGTTAAATATTGATAATGATGATCAAGTACTTAAACATTAAGAAAGCTACTTGGAAAGAATCATGATTAAAGACAAGGCACTTACATTTACTGAGTCAATAACTAAACTGATCAAACAATCTGGCTATAGATGCACTTATATATTTGGGGAACTAAAAACACTGCAAATGGATTGTTCTGAAACTGCATGATTGGTACAAGAGTGGTTGGGGGAGGGTTCATAGTCATGCCCACACTAATCATCATTTGCTAAAGTGATCTAACTTGGAAGTGTTCCCATTAATGGTGATTCAAACTTAACATTTATTGTTCCATAACTAACATTTTGCATTTTTTTACATTACTTGTTTTTCTCGCCATAACTGATTATTTTTTGCATATTTCTGAATGGCCCAGCATGGACCCCTGGGGGTACATGTACCACTGCTTGGGAAGTGATGATCTAGATAAAGATTGACAAAAGGGCCAAGGTCCCTTGGCTCAACCCTCACTGGGGACCCAAATCCTTTTGTGCAAGAGTGTGTAAAATGATCATGGGGTGGAGAAGAGATGTTACTAGGGCTTTTTGATGTGAGAATCCCACAAATTGTGGCACCAAAATCCATTGATGAAGCCCTTACTTTAGTTATAATTAAAGTGAAAGTAAAATATGTATTTGTTGATAGGAATATGAAAGTTTAAGCAAGTATGATGTAAAGAAGCTGTGTCAACTTTATCTGAATATTTTATGGGAATGGATATTATGTTTGGTTTAGGAACACTTCCCATACCTAGAATTGTAAAGTAAAAGCCTATTAATAAAGTTGTAAAGTAGGCTATGGTTAGGAATGTGAAGGTTTGTAGAAAGAAAATAAAGGTTTGGAGGAGAATTGGGATGTTTGAACAGGCATTATGTAAAATGGTTGCATTTTTTGGGTTTCTTTTATATTTACATTTATTCATTTTTAAAAACACTAAACTCATAACTTTTTAAATTAAATATTGGGGTGACATTGATTAGTAAAATTACATAAGTTCCAAGTGTACAGTTTCTTATCGTCTATGTTTTGTACTGTGTTCTTACCACCTAGTGTTATTTCTCCTTCCATCACCATATATTTCAATCTCTCTCCCTCCTTCATCACTCAACTCACCCCTTTCTTTCTGGCAACTACTAAACTATTGTCTGTTTCCAAGAAATTTTTTTTCTATTTTGATTGTTCATTTACTATGTTCTTTAGATTCCACCTATAAGTGAGATCATATGGTATTTGTCTTTCTCAGTCTGACCTATTTCGCTTAGCATGATATCTTCTAGTTTCATCAATGTTGTTGCAAAAGGTAAGATTTTATTCTTCTTTATGGCTGAGTAATACTCCATCATGTAAATGTGCCACAGCTTCTTTATCCAATCACTTATTGATGGGAATTTAGGTTATTTCCATATCTTGGCTATTGTGAATAATGCTACAATAAACATAGGGGTGGATATATTTCTTCAAATTAGTGTTTTGGATTTCTTTTCATAAATACACATGAGTCAAATTGCTGGGTCACAAGGTAGTTCTAATTTTAATTTTTTAAAGAAGCTACATTCTGTTTTTCATATGGCTGCATCAATTTGCAATTCCACCAATAGTGCACAAGTGTTCTCTTCTATTCATATTTTCTCCAACAGTTTGTTGATTCACTGATGATGACCATTCTGACATGTGTGAGGTAGTATCACATTGTGGTTTTTATTTTCATTTCTATGATTAATGACATTGAGCATCTTTTATATCTATTGTTGATCATCTGTATGTTTTCTTTGGAGAAATGTCTATTCAGGTTCTCTGCTCATTTGTCATATGAATTGTTTTTTTTCTTCTTCTTTTTATTGTTAGGTTTATTGAGGTGACATTAATTAGTAAAAATTACATAGGTTCCAGGTATACAATTCTACAATACATCCTCTATGTGTTGTGTTATGTGTTCATCAGCCACAGCTGGTTCTCTTTCCACCACCATATATTTGACTCCCCCTCCCTTGTCTCCCACTTCCCTCGCCCAAACCCTCAGATTACCACTAAGCACTAGACTATTGATTGTGTCAATGAATTTTTGTCTCTTTGTTGCTTTCAGCTTTGTGTTCCACAAATGAGTGAAATAATATGGCTTTGTTTTTTTCTATCTGGCTTATTTCACTTTGTATGATCATCTCAAGGTCCATTCATATTGTCATAAATGGCCCTATTTTGTCTTTTCTTATGGCTAAGTAATATTTCATTGTGTATGTACCACAGTTTAGCCAGTTGTCTATCAAAGGACACTGTGGCTATTTCCATGATTTGGCCACTATGAATAGTGCTGCGATGAATTTTGGGTGCATATATCTTTGTGAACTAAGGATTTCAAAATTTGGGGTAAATAACCAGAAGTGGGATTGCTGGGTCATATGGTAACTCTATTGTTAGTTTTTAGAGGAACCTCCATACTATCCGCCATAGGGTTTATACTAATTTACTTTTCCACCAGCAGTGTATGAGAGTTCCTTTTTTTTCACACTCTCTCCAACACTTGTTATTCATTGCCTTGTTGATTATAGATATTCTAAGAGGTATGAGATGGTATCTCATTGTGGTTTTGATTTGCATTTCCCTAATAGCTAGTGAAGTTGAGCATTTTTTCATATATCTGTTGGCCATTTGTATGTCTTCCTGAGAAAATTGTCTGTTCAGGTCCTCTGCCCATTTTTTAATTGATTTCTTTTTTATTGTTGAGTTGTGCAAGTTCTTCATATATTTTAGATATTAGCCCCTTATCAGAGGCATTGTTTGCAAATATTTTCTCCTATTCAGTTGGCTGTCTCTTTGCTTTCTTGATGGCTTTTGCTGTGCAGAAGCTTTTTAGTTTGATATAGTTCCATTCATTTATTTTCGCTGTTACTTCTCTTGCATTTGAGGTCAGGTTAATGAAGTCCTCCTTGTGCCCAAAGTCTATAAGTTAGGTACCAATTTTTTTTATACAGTTTATTGCTTCAGTTTTTATGTGGTCTTTAATCCATTTTGAGTTAATTTTGGTATATGATGATAGTTCACAGTTCAGATTCATTGTGTTGTATGTGGTTTTTCAATTTTCCCAGGATCATTTACTGAAGAGGCTTTCTTTTTTCTTTTGTATATTTTTTGTTCATTTGTCAAAAATTATCTGTCTATATATTTTTTGGTTTACTTCTGGGTTTTTGATTCTCTTCCATTGGGCTATGTGTCCTTTTTTTCTGCCAATAACAATGTGTCTTGATTATTGTTGCTTTGTACTATAGATTCAAATCTGTGAGTGTGATACCTCCAGCCTTATTCTTTTTATGTAGGATTGCTTTGGTGATTCAGGATCTTTTGTGATTTCATAAGAATATGATGTTTTTTTTAAATGTATTTCTTGAAAGAATGTCTAGGATTTTTAAGGCAATTATGTTAGTTCTGTATATTGCTTTGGGTAGTATAGCCATTTTAACTATGTTGATTCTTCCTATCCATGAACACGAAATACCTTTCCATTTCTTTGTATCCGCTTCAATTTCTTTTAATAGTGTCTTATAGTTTTCAGTATATAAGTTCTTTGTTAAGTGTATTCCTAGGTATTTTATTCTTTTTATTGAGATCACAAAAGGTATTGTTTTTCTCATTTCTTTTTCTGAAGTTTCATTGTTGGTACATAGAAATGCAATTGATTTTTGTACATTGATTTAATATCCTACAACTTTACTGTATTGATTTATTATTTTTAACAGTTTTTTTTTTTATTGAGTCTTTAGAATTTTCTATATAAAGGATCATGACATTTGCAAAAAGTAATTCTTTGCTCCCAATTTGGATGACTTTTATTCCTTTTCTTGCCTGGTTGCTCTGGCTAGAACTCCAGTACTATATTGAGTAGAAGTGGCTACAGGAGATGTCCCTGTCTTGTTCTTGATTTTAGGAGAATAGTCTTCAGCTTTTCACCATTCAGTATATTGCTGAAGGCTTGTTATATATGGGCATTATTATGTTGAGATACTTTCCTTCTATATGCATTTTATTCAGTGTTTTGATCATAAATGGATGTTGTACCTTGTCAAATGCTTTTTCTGTATCAATTGATATAATCATATGGTTTTTATCTTTCAGTTTGTTTATGTGGTGTATCACACTGATTTATGTATGTTGAACCATTATAGTGTTAGTGGGATGAATCCCACTTGATGGTGGTGTATAATCTATTTAATGCATTGCTGTGTTCTATTTGCTAGTATTTTATTTAGGAATTTTGCATCTGTGTTCATCAGAGATATTTGTCCATGGTTTTGTTTTGTTTTTGTATGTGTGTGTTATTCTTACCAGGGTTTGGTATTAGGGTTATGTTGGCCTCGTGGAAAGATTTAGGAAGTATTTACTCTTCTTTAATTTTTTGGAAGAGTTTGAAGAGAATAGGCATTAATTCCTCTTTGAATGCTTGATAAAACTCATTGTTGAGACTGTCTGGTGGTGGGTTTTTGCCATTGGGGAGGTTTTGGATGGTGGTTTCAATTTTGTTACTGTTGATTGGTCTATTTAGATTGTCCAGTTATTCTTCGTACAGTCTAAGTAGGCTATGTTTCTATAAACGTGTCCATTTCTTCAAGGTTGTTTAATTTAATAGTATATAGTCCTTCATAATATATTCTTATGATCCTGTGTATATCTGTGACATCAGTGGTAATTTCTCCTTTTCCATTTCTAATTTTGGTTATTTGTGTTTTTTTCTCTTTGATCCTTAGTGAGCCTAGCCAGGGGTTTGTCAATCTTATTAACTTTTTTTTAAAAGAATCAACTCTTTGTTGCATTAATTTTCTCTATCATTTTTCTGTTCTCTATTTCATTTAGTTCTGCTCTAATTTGTATAATTTTTTTCCTTCTGCTGACTTTGAGCTTGTTAATTTTTTAATTTTTTTTCTAGTTCTTTAAGATGTCATGCTAGGTTATTTACTTGTGCTTTTTCTTGTTTCTTGAGATAGCCCTGTAATGATATAAATTTTTCTCTTATAACTGCTTTTATTGTATCCCAATACTTTTGATATGTTGTATTTTCATTGCCATTTGTTTCTATGCATTTATCAAGTTCTTCTTTTATTTCTCCTTTGATCCAGTAATTATTAAATAACATGTTATTTAATCTCCATTATATTTTTTTTGTTCTTTTTGCTATTTTTGTACAGTTGACATCCAAGTGTAAGTCTTTGTGGTCTGAATATACACTTGGCACAATTTCAATCTTCTTAAATTGGTGAGGCTAGTTTTGTATCCCAGTATATGATCTATTCTTGAGAATGTTCCATGTGCACTAGAATAGAATTTATAGTCTTGTGTTGTAAGATGGAGTGTCATGTAAATGTCAATTATGTCCAATTGTTGTAGGTATCAATTAGAGGTGATATTTCCTTATTTATTTTCTTTTTGGATGATCTTTCCATGACTGTCAATGGGGTGTTTAAGTCCCCTTCTATAATTGTGTTTTTGTCAATTTCACCTTTTACATCTTTAAGTAGTTGCTTTATAAATTTTAGTGCTTCCTTCTTGAGAGCATATATATAGATATAGATATAGATATAGATATAGATATAGATATAGATATAGATATAGATAGATAGATAAAGTTTCATGTCTTTTTGATGTTGTACTGTCCCTTTTATCATGATGAAATGTCCATTTTTGTCTTTTATTATCTTTTTTATTTTGAAATTTGTTTCATCAGATATAAGTATGTCTACTTCTGCTTTTCTCTGGATGCCATTTGCTTGGAATATTGTTTTCCACCCTTTCACTTTGAGTTTGTGTTTGTCCTTGTGGTTGAGGTGTATCTCTTGGAGACAGCATGTAGATGGGTTTTGTTTGTTAATTCAGTCAGCTACTCTGTGCCTTTTTATTGGTGAGTTCAGTCCATTTACATTTAGGGTGATGATTGATATGAGAAGATTTCTTATGGCCATTTTGTGTTCTGGTTTTTGGTTGTTCAGTTTCAGTTTCTTCTTTGACTTACACTCACTGTCTGTTTGTTAGCTTGATGGTGTTCTATGATTTTTTTCTTTTGTTTTCTCTCTTTTTTGGCTGTGTGCTTTGGTTACAGGTTTTTTTTTTTTTTGAGTAGTTACCATTATGTTTATTAAAAGGAAAGTTTTATGTTTGTAGAGGATTCTTTTCTTAAGCACATTTTAAATTTCTATTCTCTTCTGGGAATTTCAACCTTTACTTTTTCTCTTTTTATGACCTAACTTTTTGCTCTTTCTTTAGGCTTTTTGTTTCAGGTTGAATAGCCTACTTCAGTATTTCCTGAAATGCCAGCCTTGTGTTGGTGACTTCGCTCAACTTCTCTATGTCTGCAGAGTTCTTTATTCCTCTTTCATATCTAAAGGATAACTTTGCTGGATAGATTATTCTTGGCTGGTAGTTCCTGTCTTTTAATTTTTCGAACATATGATTCCACTCTCTTCTGTCTTGAAGAATTTCTGCTGAGAATTCTGATGACAGCCTGATGGGTTTTCTTTCGAGGTTATAATTCTTTTTCCCTTGGCTTGAGAATGCTTTCTTTGTCTTTGATTTTTGACATCTTTAGTATAATGTGCCTTGGAAGGTCTGGTGGGATTCAGGTAGCTAGATGTCTTATTTTCTTCTTGAATTTGGGGATTCAGTACTTAACCACAAGGTTGAAAAGTTTTCATCTACCATTTGGTTTATTAAACTCTCATTAGAATTTTGTTTTGTTTCTTCTGCTATTCCAGTTATCATAATGTTGTTCATTCTAATGGAGTCAGTTCTTGTAGAGATCTTTTATTTATTTATTTATTTAGGTTCTCAAATCTCTGTCTTTTTCCTTCTGTTCAAATGGTATATTTTTATCTTCCATGTTACTAATTCCTTCCTCCATCTGGTCGGTCCTGCTTCCTATGCTACTTAGTTCATGCTTTCTTTCTTTTATTGCATTGTTTATGTCCTGAATTTCTATTTGATTTTTATTTATAGTTTCAATTTCCTTGATAAATTTTTCCTTTTGTTCAGATATTTTCTTTCTGAAATTGTTTATTTGGGTTTGAGTACTCAACCAGCATTCACTGAGCTCTCTAAGTACTTTTAGGAGTGCAATCTTGAATTCTGTGTCACTTAGATCATGTAATTCCAAATCTATAAGTTCTTTTTCTGAAGAATTTTCATTTTCTCCTTAAGACACTTTGTTCCTGATGGAGTTCATTGCAGTTGATGTGTTTCTCTTCTTGAGCATTAGGGCTCTTTCCCCTGAAAGATATGAAGAGGTCTTTCTTTCACTTCCCAGTTGGTGTCATTGCAGCAACTGACAGTATTTTCTCTTGGTTGTTAGATTTTCTCACTCTCAGAGCTTTCCTGGAGGGTGGGCTTCTCCTCTTTGACTCAGTTGCCTTGGCTCCAATGCACTTCTTTTGGGAAATGTGGTGGGTGATGATATTCTCTGCCTCTGAGATCTGTGCAGACAGAGGCTCCTGTGCCTTTGTTTTACAGTTTGTCTGAGCCCCTACCCCTGCTGGTTTCCCTGGGGGTGAAGTTTGATGGGGAGGGCTCAGAGCTTGTTTACAGCACAGAGTAATGTTGGTTTGAGGGAGGGCAAAGGGAAGCAGTCAGGCTTTGTGTTCACAGTTTCTGCCTGGTGGTAGGGGTAGTGCGGTTCATCCCTGCTGTTTGTCCCAAGGTTGCTTGTTACCCTGGCTGCTGGTTTATCTGTGAAACAGGCTTGTCCCTTTGTCAGGAGCACTTAGGGCTGGGGCGGGTGCACTCTGCAACATAAGTCTGCTCCTTCATCAGGAGAGTGCCCATCCATGCCTTGTGTCCCCTGCAGTAGAAGCTTGGCCCTCTGTCAGGAATGCATTGGAGCAGGGGTTATGGGAGTCATAGAGCAAGCTTGGCCCTCTATCAGAAGTGCACTGGAAATGGGGGATGGGTGTTGCTTTATCTCGTCCCCTTGTGAGGCTTCCATTGTCAGCTCTTCCACCCACCCTGGGTTGTGCTGTATTTCAGCGCGTTTTCCCCAGCCCCCTCCTCAGTCTTTCTTCTGTCTGCCCTGGGCTTTTGAAGTCTCTTCTCCACACTGTTCCCTCCCCTTTTCTTCAGTTTGCTTCCCTATCTCTGACCTTCAGATGTTTTCCTGTGGTGGGTGGATCTCTCAGCTGAGGCTGTGTCAATTGGGGATTCCCTTGTCAGATTTTGTCTGTTCAGTTTGCAATTTCCAAGAGAGGTTTCAGGGATGTCTTTTCATGTTCCCATCTTGATCCTCTCTCCCTCAGTTGCTATTAGTGTCCAATTCCTTGTTTGTGCTATAGAGAGATTGGTTTATGTTGTCTGAACTTCTGGTTTTGGGCCCATATGTCCAATTAATTACTTATCCTGGTCCACCCAGGGAGAGTCTCTCCCAACAGTCTGCTGCACATCTCGCCAGCCCTGTTTTGTACCACTAGGACATTGATTGTTTTTATTTTGGGTGTTTAGTTGTTTGAGTTTTTCTGTACATTTTAAAAATATTAACCTCATATTAGATATATCATTGGTAAATATCTTCTCTCATTCTTTAGGATGTCTTTTTTCTTTTTTTGATGATTTCTTTTCCTGTAAAAATAACATTTTAGTTTGATGTAGTCCCATTTGTTTATTTGTTTTTTGTTTGTTTGTTTGTTTCCCTTGGCCTTGGAGATACAATTACTTAGAGTAATGTCCGAGCGTTTACTTCCTATATTTGCTTCTAGAAGTTTTAGGATTTTGGTTCTTAAATTTAAGACTTTACTCCATCCCTTGAGTTTATTCTTATATATGCCATAAGAAGGTAGTGTAGTTTCATTTATTTTTTGCATGTATCTCTCCAGTTTTCCAGGACCATTTATTGAATAGACTGTCTTTACCCTAATGTAAATTCTTGGTCCTCATTTTGTAGTTGTGTCTTGATTGATTTTGGCTTGTCAGTGAGTGGGACTGACTCACAAGTTTACTGGCTGTGAAGATTTGCTATGCCCTAAGAGTAAGAGCTACTGTGTGGGTCTGACTCCTTAGGAGGGGATGTACTCCCACAGTCTCCTGTGCTTTTTGAGAGCACCCTTTTGGTATGCCATTTGTGGCCTAAGCAGGTAGTGCCCCTGGTGTGGTCTGAAGCCAGCCTTTCAGTATGCTATTTCTGGTGTCTATTTGGAGGGACTCCTGTGCAGGCCAATTTCAGCCTTGATTGTGACTGGCCCAAAGCTGCCTGATAGGAATAACAAAGCTGTATGTGGTTGATTTGTGCCTATGCTGAACCTGGAGATATGTGGGGGTTGCCGTGCTGTGAACTGAGGCCAGATGCCACTAGTATTGGGCCTTGGGCAACTTATTAAAAGGCTCATGGTCTCCCTAGGCCTGTTGCCACCTGCCAGCTGCCCATAATGCTCAGTCATTGAAAGAGCCTCCTTAGGTATGTGTGCCAAGCTGGTTGACCTGGTATTGAGAGTGTCTTCAGTCATGCAGTACTAGCTGGGAAAGGCAAGGTCCCAGGGAGTCAGGAAGCAAAGTAAGTTTATTTTACAAAGTTAATGGAGATTCAGTTTTTGCCTCAGTGCCAGGCCTGAGAACACCGTGGCCAGCCACTGATCACCTCAGGCCTACATATCCCTGAGTGCCACCCAAAAGAGGCTACAGCACAAATTGTGGCTGACTTTTCACTACCAAAACTTCTGCAGACCACGGAAGGTCTTCCATAAAAGCCTTGTGGGTTCGGGCCAGTCACTCAGGAGGCAAGAGTGCTCCTGTCAATGCAGCTCTTGCTGGGCAGGGTGGGGACTCAGGGCATCACCAAGGTGGTGTACATTGTGAATTTTACCATACCAATGCAGTTTCAGAATTGGCTCTTTTGGGGATAGCTCAACATAGAAAAGATGGCAACTTTCTCTAGGGTACATGTAAGGGAATTTCTACACAAGGATAATGGTGGCTGCTCCTCTATCCCTTCCTCTGAAGCCACACAACTTAGTCTTCTTCTGTATGCCTGTCACCTCTTGCATTGCCTCCCCTCCACTGGAACCCAGGTGAGTTTTGCAAAGTGAGTGAGTCTGTGTGCAGGTTCTTTAAGAGGTTATCTGGGTTTCTAGCTACCTTTTGTTTCACCAGGATGAACTGACAGAGTCCGTGCTGATTTTCACTGGTAGATGTTGTGGGGACTCTTCTTCCTGTGATAGGATCCCTGGCCTGGGGAGCCCTCTGTTGGGCTAAGATCGCTCTCTCTTCAGGAAAAACATCTGCTAATGAGGTGTTCCTGCTGGTGTTCTACCACTATCTGTGGGTTTAGGTTCAACCCGTTTTATGTGTCTGCTCTCCTACCAGTCTTAATGTGGCCTCTTTCTTTTATCCTTAGTTATAGGGGTTCTGTTGAACTAGTCTTCAGATGATTCTTGAGGTTTATTGTTTGATAATTTAGTTGTAATTTTGATGTGATCCTGGGAGGCATGAGGCATAGTGTTTACCTAATCCACCATCTTGGACCTTTTTCTTGTTTGGTTAATTTCAAATCAGCTTGTTAGGGTTTTGATTCAGATTGCATTTAATCTACAGATCAAGTTGAGAAGAACTGACATCTTGACAATATTGAATCTTCCTACCCATGTATATGGAATATTTTCTTTTTTTATTTAGTTCTTTTCTGATTTCATGTATCAGAGTTTGTAGCTTTTCTGATATAGATGTTGTACATAGTTTGTTAGATTTATATCTAAGTATTTAATTATTGGCGTAATAATGGAAGTGGTATTGTGTTTTTAACTTCAAATTCCACTTGTTAGTAACTGGTATACACAAAAGCAATGGAATTTTGTATATTGACATTGTATCCTGCCACCATACTGTAACTGCTTATTAGTTCCAGAAGTTTGTGGTCATTGTTGATTCTTTCAGATTTTTCTATATAGATGATCATGTCATCTGCAAACAGTTTTATTTCTTCTCTCCAAATCTGTTTACCTGTTCTTCCTTTTGTCTTATTGCATTAGGTATGATTTCCAATATGATGTTGAAACTTCTTTGACCTTTTAAAATATGAACTACTCTAGACTAACCTATTCTTTGAATTAAATGTGGGACTTTGCATTTTGGTTAACCCTTATCCTGTCAGTGAGGTCCATTATACAACTTTGATAGATATTTCTTGACTCAATTCCCTCATCTTTATGTTAATTATTCCTTCCATCTTCTGTATCTTTATCTAAATCATTTAAAAATTTTTGAAAAAAACAGGAAATGATGTATGCTAGTAGAGATTGATTACCAGATACAGTTCCACAATGGACCCATCAAATTGATTTGCCATCCTTCCAGCATTTTTTTATTAAGATCTTTAGAGAAAACGGGAGAGTTTAAAATATCTTTCAAAAATCCGGATTCACTAGTTCTCTGTAATTCTGCCCTGATGCCCCTGAACTGAATTCATACTTATTTCTATTTTCTCTTATGGGATAAGTTTGCATATTATTTGCATGTAGAACATTGTATTATGATCTTCCATTTGTATGTTCTTTTTTATCTTTGTATTATAAAATTTTTGAAGGCAGGGATTATGTTTTATTTAATTATATATATCTAACACGTGGCAACTATAACCCACCAGGTGTACCAGATGTGTTGTATTCCACTTATACATTAGTCTAGTTATCCCTTCAAAAAATAAATTAAATTAACTTGAAAATGTTTATTGTTAATGAATGTATATTGAGTCTAAGCAAAAACACTTTCTTTACTGATAAACTATTTAAAAATCTAGTTACAAAAGCATAATCTTTCATATGCATTTATCATAATTAATATAACTGATCCCTATTATTCAACATTTAGTTTGCTTTAAATTTGTCATTGTTTTAAATATCTCTGTGATGAGCATCCTTTATATAAATCCTTGATTAAATCTTTATTTCTTTAGACTACAAAGCTAAAAGATGATTTGTTTTGTTAATGAGAATTAACCTTTTAAGGATAGAAAAGTTATACCAATTTATATTTCCATCAGCAGAGAATGAGAATGTTCATTAAAATGTACCTTTACTAACTGGTTTATTTTTAATCATTAGTGTGACATAAAAAATAACCTATTTTCTTTTATTATTTTAATTAGCAGTTTAAGTTTTTATTCAGGTTGGAGATTAGCTAACTATATTTTGAATGAATTGTCTGTTCACATTTTTTGACCATTTTTTATTTAGGTTTTGGTGTTTTTCAATTTTATACTTATTTATGTTCATAGGGAAAGTGCATTAATATAAATAGGAAGTTTTGGAATATTTAAAATGTGATTAAAATCGCATTTCATATTGTGGAAAATAGTAGACTACAATAAATGGCATTATGAAAGATGCTTCTTTCTTTCAGAAAGAAAAGTTATATGTCTACTTTACATGATGCACAAAAATAAATCCTAGCTATTATGGAATAAAGAGCTAACCATAAAAACATAAGTATAATGGAGAGATCCAAGATGGTAGAGTAGGTAAACACAATGCCTGCTTTGTTCCATGAACACATTAAAATTACAACTAAATTATTGAATGACTAACTTGGAGAACCATCTAAAGTCAAGTTGAGCAGAAGTTTTATAGCTCGAAATACAAAGAAGAGGAAACCACATTGAAACTGGTGAAAGGGGAGCAGATGCAAAAGGAGCCAAATCTCTGGTGGCAGAAGAGAATCAGGAGGGATATCTCAGCCACAGAGGTTCTCCCTGGAGGACAAGTGACCCCAGCCCCCTACCACATGTCCCAACCCGGAGCACTGGTGTTTGGAAGAGAAGCCCCACAACATCTGACTATGAAAAACAGTGGGAACGCCGAACATCCAGTTGAGACAGAAGGCTGTGCAAAACCCAGATGTTTTCTTAGAGTTTCTGTACAAACTCAGTCACTCGCTAGTACACACCCTGGGCTCCAGCAGAAGGACAATGACTCAGAGGGCACTGGAGGCATAAGGAGGGCAGACTAAGTTGTATGGCTTGTGGGCAAGAGCTGGAGGACAGTTGTTATATTTTTCTGGGTGAGTTCTCCTCCCATACAAATGGTGAATGTCATCTTTCCTGTGTTGTGCCCATCCCCCCATGATTAAATCTGAACGTGATTGGTCTGGTAAGCTCTACTCCCTCCACTCTGCTGACTCACTGGGACCCCAGCCCTCCCAATTCTGCAGATGTCAGAAGCACGTTCTCCTGTGAGCAGCCAGCCACACCCATTTGCAATCTTTCTTGGAAAACTATTTAAGTTTGCAGGCCCCAGATGGGCAATGACTGGCACTGTTATGCTCTGGGACTTTTGGAGTAGCTTCAGGCACAACACTGGCACCAAATCAAAATCTATGGGAGCACCCAGCATAGGTCACCAAGGAGATGGCATCAAGGCTCCACAGGGCACCTACTACATAAGGCTATCCAGTAATACTGGGAGACATAGAAGACCTAAAGCAGAAAATTCCAGAAGAACTAAACAAGATGGAGGCAAGCAACATATCAGATAGAGACCTCAAAACAATGATTTTAAGGATGCTCAAGGAATATAGTCAACACTTCTACAGAGATAGCAAGCATAAAGAAGGACATAGAAACCATAAAAAAGAACCAGTCAGAAATGAAGAATATAATAACTGAAATTCAGAATGTAATAGAAGGAATCACCAGCAGACTAGATGGAGTGGATAACTGAATTAGTGAATTGGAAGGGGAGGTAGCAGAAAACGTCCAGTCAGAACAGAAAAAAAAAAAGAATCCAAAAAAATGAGGATAGTTTAAGGGGCCTCTGAGACAATATCAAGCATACAACATTTGCATCATAGGAGTACCTGAAGGAGAAGAGAGAAAGTGAGGAATTGAGTACTTATTTGCAGAAATAATGACTGAAAACTTCTCTAACCTGGTGAAGGAAACAGAAATATAAGCCTAGGAAGCACAGAAAATCCCAAACAAGATGAATCCAAATAAGCCCACAACAAGACACCTTACAATTAAGATGGCAATGGTTAAAGACAAAGAGAGAGTCCTAAAAGCAGCAAAAGAAAAGCAACAGTAACTTTTAAGGGAGCTCCCATAAGACTGTCAGCTGATTTATCAATAGAAACTTTGAAGGTGAGAAGGGAGTGGCAGAAAATATTCAACATGATGAGAAAGAAGCAGGGACCTCCAAACAAGATTACTCTACCCAGCAAGGCTATCATTCAAAATTGAAGGACAAATAAAGAGCTTTCCAGACAAGAAAAAGCTAAAGGGATTCATCATCACCAAGACAGTACTATAAGGAATGTTAGAGGGACTACATTAAGATGGGAGGGGGAGCAAAATTATAAATAATAAAATGCCAATAGCTACATATCAACAATTACTTTCCATTTAAATGAATTAAAAGCTCCAATAAAAAGACATGGAGGGTATTGCACTGAGTAGAGTGTCAAACATGGGAAGACAGATGCAAGTTGACTTTGCTTATAGGTGAAATCCAAAGAAGAAAATAAACACATGGGACAGGAACAGATTCATAGATATAGAAAACATTTCATTTGTTGCCAGATGGGAGGAAAGTTGGGGGAGGGGTGAAATAAGGAGAAGAGATTGGGAAATTCAGTTTTGTGGTTACAAAGCAATAATTATGGGAATATAAGGTATAGAATAGGAATATAGTCCATAATGTTGCAATAACTATGAGTGGTGTCAGATGGGTACTAGATTTGTTGGGCTGATGGGAAAAGAGTGGGAAGAGTGAGTGAAAGGGAGAAAGAAAACAAGAAGTACAAATTCACAGTCACAAAATAATCACAGGGATCTAAAGTGCAGCATAGGACATACAGTCAATAACATTGTTATATGTATATATGGTGTCAGATGGGAACAAGATTTATCAGAATAAGGATTTTGTAAGTTATATAAATGTCTCATCACTATGCTGTACACCTGAAATCAATATAAGATTGTATGTCAAATATAATTGAAAAATAAATGTAAATGAGAAAAAACATAACTATAAAAGAATTAGACAAAATAATATTTTTCACATTTGAAATAGAGATTTTTTTTAAGAAAAAATTTCTCTGAATTCACTAAAGTAAAAGACCATATATACATGAAAATATAGACTTTCTCTATGGCAAAGACATATGGGCTGGCATAAAAAAATTAGTGATAAGAGCAACAAAATGGTGGTTTGAGAATGACCCCTGAAAAACTCCCCTGGAGATTACAATAAATAAAACATCAATAACTCAACTGAGGACTCCCTATTCATGGCACGAACAAAGCTAAGAAACCTGTTCATTGCATCAAAGTAACTGCAGGTGGGTAGAGGGAAAAACAGAGGGGAAAAGGGGTGAGTGCAGAGATGGGTTCACCCTCAGGTCCCTACTTAGATCTGTTCTGGGAGAGCAAGAAGGAAGAAGACAGCGGGTGAACATTCTGGACCTCACTCAGTGGGACAGAGAAAAGAAGGCCCAGAGCAAGGGCCATGAGGCATTGCAATCAGACTTCACTTTGACCCCCAGGAGGTGTAGACCAGGTGTGCGAGATGTGGTGGCCGAATTTCACTTCAGTTCTAAGAGGAGGGGGAACAATGGGGGCAGGGAGAAGCCAAAGCACAACCTCACTTTGGCCAGGAAGGAGAAGGAGAGAGGGAGCTGCAGATGCATTTCTTTGCCCACAACTAGCCCTGTCTGTGGGACCTATGTTCAAGACAGCAGATCCTAAAACATGGGATGGAGAACTCGGGGCCAACCAAATACAGAAAAATAAAAGCTGGCACTGCCCATGTGGGCAGCAAAGATATTAGTCACCCTCCCCCACCACCTTACCAGATCTATGCTTCCTTCACCCCCTCACACAATCAGCAGTGAGCTTCAGAAGAAACTATAGCAGTGAGTTGGGTTAAGGAACAGAATGTCTATAAACAGAGAGACTGCCAGAATGAGAAATCAAAGAAATACATCTGAAGAGAAAGGACAACAGAAAACCCCAGAAGACAAGTTGTAGCCAAACAGTCCATAAAAGACAGAGCTCAATACCATGGTTATAATGATGCTTAAGCAACTTAAATGAAAAATTTTAACAAAGAGATAGCAAGATTAAAAATAAAACAGAGACAATAAAGAAGGACCAAACAGAGATGATGATTACAATAAAGGAAATGAAGAATGTAATAGAAGAGATCTCCAAGCTAGATGAAGCAGAGGCATAAATCAGTGATTTGGAAGATAACAGAAGATATTCAATCAGAACAGTAAGAAAAAAAGAATCAAAAGAAAAATGAAGGAAGCTAAAATTCCTCTGGGACAGCATCAAGCGCAACAACATTTGCATCATAGATGTACCAGAAGGGGAAGAAACACAGCAAGGAATCGAGAAATTATTTGAAAAAATAACGACTGAAAAATTTCCTAACCTGGTGAAGGAAATAGACATATAAGCCCAGGAAGCACAGAGAGTCCCAAACAAGGTAAACCCAAACCAGCCTACCCCGAGACACATTATAATTAAAATAGCAAAAATTTAAAGACAAAGAAATAATATTAAAAGCAGCAAGATAAAAGCAAATAGTAACTTATAAGGCATCACCTATATGACTTGTCAGTAGATTTCTCACCAGAAACTTTGCAGGTCAGAAAGGAATGGCAGAAAATATTCAACGTGATGAAAACCAGGGATCTACAACCAAGAATAATGTATCCAGTAAGGCTATCATTCAAAATTGAAGGACAGATAAAGGGCTTCCCAGACAAGAAAATGCTAAAGGAGTTCATTGCCACCAAATCAATACTACAAAGAATGTTAGAAGGACTTCTTTAAGATGGGAAAAAAATGAAAAGCAAAAGTTATGATTAATAAAATGGCAATAACTATGTATCTATCAACAGTTATGAGTGGAGTATCAAAAAAGGAAGACAAATACAAGTTGACTTCACTTATATAGGTGAAATCCAAAGAAGAAAATAAACAGGCGAAACAGGAACAGATTCATAGATATAGAAACATTTGGTTTGTTGCCAGATGGGAGTAGGATTGGGGGAGGAGGTGAAATAAAGAGAAAGGATTGCAAAGTTCAGTTTGATGGTCACAAAGTAATAGTTACGGGGATATAAGGTATAACATGGAGATATAGTCAATAATGTTTACAACAACCATATGTGGTGTCAGACAGGTACCAGATTTGGTGGGATAAGGGGAGGAGGGCTGGAAGGGTAGGTGAAAAAGAGAGAGAAAACAAGAAGTACAAATTCATAGTTACAAAATTGTCACAGGGATGTAAAGTGAAGCATAGGGTATACAGTCAATAACATTGTAATAACTATATATAGTGTTAGAGAGGAACTAGATGTATCAGAATGAGGATTTTGTAAGTTATATAAATGGCTCACCACTGTGCTGTACACTTGAAGCCAATATAATACTGTATGTCAAATGTAATTAAAAAATACAAAATAAATTTAAAAAATTAGTGATAGAATGAGAGAATATATATATATATATATATATATATATATATATATATATATATTTGCATTATAGGAATAATTTTTTAATTTGCTTTTTTTTAAATTCATTTTTATTGTTAGACTTATTGGGGTGACATCTGTTAGCAAGGATTACATAGGTTTCAGGCATACAATTTTACAGTGCATTGTCAACTTGACGTATAATAAGTTCAGCACCCAGTGTGAGTTCTGTTTCCATCACTTTATATTTAGCTTCCCCTCCATCCTCTTTCACCCCCTCCCCTTTCTCCCCTCCCTAACCCACTCGTTCCCAAATAAACATTGAACTATTGATTGTGTCCATGGGTTGTTTGTTTGTTTGTTTATTTCTTTTCTCTTTGTTGCTTTCAGTTTTATACTCCTCATGAGTGAAGTCATACAGTTTTTTGTTTTTTTCTGTCTGGCTTATTTCACTAAGCATGATGATCTCCAGTTCCATCCATTTTGTTGCAAATGGCAATATTTCATCTTTTCTTATAGCTGAGTAATATTCCATTGTGTATATGTACCACAGCTTCTTTATCCAGTCATCTGTCACAGGACACATTGGTTGTTTCCATGTTTTGGCCACTGTGAACAGCGCTGCAATGAACATTGGGGTACATAAGTCTTTGTGGACAAAGGTTTTCAAGTCTTTTGGGTAGGTCAAATGGTAACTCCATTCCCAATTTTCTGAGGACCCTCCACACTGCCTTCCACAGTGGTTGTACCAATTTGCATTCCCACCAGCGGTGTACCAGAGTCCCTTTTTCTCCACATCCTCTCCAGCACTTGTTATTTCTTGTCTTCTTGATAATAGCCATTCTAACAGGTGTGAGGTGATATCTCATTGTGGTTTTGATTTGCATTTCCCTGATAGCTAACAAGGTTGAGCATTTTTTCATATGTCTGCTGGCCATTTGTATTTCTTCATGGGAGAAGTGTCTGTTTAGTTCCTCTGCCCACTTTTTAATTGGGTTGTTTGTTTTTTGTTGTTAAGTCTATTTAGTTCTTTATATATTTTAGATATTAGACCCTTATCTGATGCGTTATTTGCAAATATTTTCTCCCACTCAGTTGGCTGTCTCTTTGCCTTGTTGATGGTTTCTTTTGCTATGCAGAAGCTTTTTAGTTTGATATAATCCCATTCATTTATTTTTGCTTTTACTTCCCTTGTCTTTGAGGTCAGGTTCATGAAATCTTCCTTGAATCCTAGGTCTATAAGTTTAGTAGCAATGTTTTCTTCTATACAGTTTATTGTTGCAAGTCTGATATGAAGGTCTTTAATCCATTTTGAATTAATTTTTGTATATGGAGAGAGTTCACAGCTGAAGTTTATTCTTTTGCATATGTTTTTCCAGTTTTCACAGCACCACCTACTAAAGAGGCTGTCTTTTCCCTATCGTATGTTTTTTGCTCCTTTATCAAAAATTATTTGTCCATAAATTTGTGGGTTTATTTCTGGGTTTTCAGTTCTATTCCATTGGTCTATATTTCTGTTCTTCTGCCAGTACCAAGCTGCTTTGACTATTGATGCTTTGTAATATCAATTGAAGTCAGGAAATGTAATGCCACCAGCCTTTTATGTAGTATTGCTTTGGCAATTTGAGGTGTTTTATGTTTCCATATAAATTTACTAATTCTTTTATCTATTTCACGAAAGTATGATTGTGGGATTTTGATGGGTATTGCATTAAATCTGTAGATTGTTTTGGGCAGAATGGCCATTTTAACAATGTTAATTCTTCCTATCCATGAACAGGGGATATTTTTCCACTTCTTAAGGTCTGTTTCAACTTCTTTCAAAAGTGTCTTATAGTTTTCCACGTATAAGTCTGTCACATTCTTCATTAAGTTAATTCCCAGGTATTTCATTCTTTTTGTTGTGATAGCAAAGGGAATTGACTCCCTTATTTCTTTTTCTGTGGATTCGTTGTTTGTATATAGGAATGCTGTAGATTTTTTTACATTGATTTTGTATCCTGTGACTTTACTATATTTGTTTAATGTTTCTAATAGTTTCCTGGTGGAATCTTTGGAATCCTTTCAGTCTGAGTCTGTGTTTGTCCTTATGGCTGAGGTGTGTTTCTTGGAGACAGCATATGGATGGGTTCTGTTTTTTAATCTAGTCTGCTACTCTGTGTCTTTGTATTGCTGAGTTCAGTCCATTAACATTTAGAGTGATGATCGATATGTGAGGATTTCCTGTGGTCATTACTTATTTCTTTCTTTGTTTTTGTTTTATTTTTGTTTCTTTCTTGTTGCCCCAACTTTGTTCCATTTTTCCTAATGTTTTGTTTCCGGTCGATGAGCCTCCTTCAATATTTCTTGGAGTGCTGGCCTTGTGCTGGCAAATTCCCTCAGCTTCTGTGTATCTGAGAAGGTCTTTATTCCACCTTCATATCTGAAAGATAATTTTGCTGGATAGTTATTCTTGGCTGTAAGTTCCTCTCTTTCAAATTTTTGAATATTGGGTTCCACTCCCTTCTGGCTTGCAGAGCTTCTGCTGAGAAATCTGATGCCAGTCTATGGGTTTTCCTCTAAAGGTTATAGTTCTTTTTTCCCTGGCTGCCTTGAGAATTGTCTCTTTGTCTTTAGTTTTGGACATCTTTAGTACCATGTGTCTTGGAGAAGATTTGTTAGGGTCCAGGTATGTAGGGGACCTGTTTTCTTCTTGAACTTGGGGTTCCAGATCTTTCCATAGGGTTGGAAAGTTCTCATCTACTATTTGTTTATGTTCTCTGTAGAATGCTCTACCCCTTCTTCTATTCCTATTATCCTGATGTTGTTTTGTCTCATGGAGTCAGATAGTTCTTGTAGAGTTCTTTCGATCCTTTTGGTTCTATATTCCCTCTCTTCCTCTTTCTTAGCTGTTTCCATGTTCTGATCTTTGATATCACTAATTCTTTCCTCCATCTGATTGGCCCTGTTTCCTATGGCAGTTTTTTCATTGAGAGAAAATATTTTCTACACTAGAAGCAGGTAATTGATTAGCATCCAGATTATATAAAGCCCTATCAATTGGTAAGGAAAAAAGATAAGCAACTCAGTGAAAATTGAAATGTTTACCACATATAAAAAGATGGTTAATTGTATTAAAAGCCTAGATTGGGGAGAAAGGGGAGGGGGTGGGAGAGGAGGGGAGGAAGCTAAACATAAGGTGATGGAAAGAGAAGTCACATTAGGTGGTGAACTTATTATACATCAAGTTGACAATGCACTGTAGAAATGTATGCCTGAAACCTATGTAATCCTTGCTAACAGATGTCACCCCAATAAAAAAAAATAAGAGCCTAGATTAAGAAACCTCAGCTCTTCTTCCTCCCTATTGTCTGTGTAAAAAGTTTAAATTTCATATTTGTTTCCTTTATTTAACTCCTCTCTCCCTTTCAGGCTTCATCCTGGCCCCTCTGTTCTTACCCCCAAACTTAGGCATGAGGACCTCCTCAGGACTCCCAGGACAAACTTCGCTATTTCTGAGTTACCTGCCCTGACCCTCTGTGGCATTTCACCTTGTTTCAGATATAAACAAATGCTCATATCTCAAGACAATTATTATCTCATCTACAAAAGCTTTTCTGCCCCCTCTCCTTGCCTAGTGTAGAGAATGTACAGTCAATGTTCATCAAATTGAACCTAGCAATATTCCTTCTTCTTAGAGACTAAGTCAATGAAATATAGTTTATCCTGATAGCTAGATAGAATTAGAAATAAATTAAATTCATTTTTTCTTGAATCCTAGGCTTTTTAAAACTTTCTTATTTACCTTATTTAACTTAAATTACTTTATTTTAAAATTCGATTTACAATATAAAATCTCCTATTTATAAAAAAAAGTGTAGAGAGTAAAAAGTTAAAAAGCATAATTAACTGACCTCTCATTCACTTATCCAGGAGGAGAAACATAAGAGCACATGTCATCAAAGATAAGAAAGGACAATTTTAGAACATAGGCAGTAGACAGCTACATCAAACGTTCTTCAGTTTAATACAAGTGAGAAAAACAATGGTGCATCCATTTTGACAATGAGAAGGTCCCTGGTGACATCTTCAAGGGCGGTTTCAGGTGGATGATGGAGGACAGTGCCACAGGGTAGAGATAATAAGAGAAGAAGTGGAGATAATGAATGAGGACTATTCTTTAGAGCAATTTACCCTGTTCATTGATTCTCAAGCCATTGGGATTAAAGATCAGGGCTGGCTGTTTTGGGTATTACAAAGCTCACTTGTGGGAAGGTAAGTGAAGGCAGACATTTTTGTCTTGTTCATACTATATCCACACTACCTACCTAACATAGTATGTGGTACATAGTAGGTGTTAAAAAATATCTGTTGAATACTAAAATCTCATTCTGGGAAGAGAGGGGAGGGAGAAGAAACAGACACTCCAGAGGCTAGTAGCTCAAAGTTACTGTAGTTGACATAATTTGGGCAGATTTTGGGTCAAAATGATTCCTAGTGGCCAGGTCTAGGCTCTCCTTGTCATGTTTCTTATGTCAGACCTTATCTGTCACCCTGGCCATGGGAAAGGGAAAGAGGGGTGAATGATCCATGGATAGGCACATGATTTAATTTTTACCCATAATATTCTTACCTAGCTCTGAATAGAGAAAATCCCCTTTCCTCTCCAGGGCTGGGACCATCAATGTTTGAGTCCAGAATTGCCAGAAGACAAGTTCCCTGGAGAAGAAATAAAGTCCACCGATAATAGGAGAGACCAAAGCTAAAATGTTAAATAAGCAGAGGGCAGATCCTAACGAATTTGAACTCCTGAAACTGTTGTCCCTAAGGTCAGCCTACCCATGGTTAGGTTACCTGAGCCATTAAGTATGATTTCTCCTATATTCCATTTTTTTTTGTCTCAAAAAGGATAGGCAGAAAACACAATATATCTATTCTTATAAATAAAGTTTTATTGTAACACTGCCTTGTCCATTTAATTGCATTTTGTCTAGTGTGACTTTTGCTACAATGATAGATTTGAGTTGTTGTGACAGAGACCATATGGCAAAAGCTTAAACTATTTACTATTTGACCCTTTACAGAAAAATTATGTTGACTCCTGATCTAGAAGGTAATGATTGAGGGAGTGGTAATGGATGCTGCTGATGCCTCTCTCAGATTCCCTTTTCCTGCTATCATACTCATATTCCAGCTGCTTTGACTGACTGCTGGCTGATAATTTACAGATGCCTTCTTCTCTAGCTGGCTCCTTCCCCAGAGAAAGTTACCTAAGTGTCTCCAAGCCCCTCTGACTATTGCAGACCTTAGCCAATACCTGTCTGAAACAGGGTATGACTGGTGCTCTAGAACTCCTTGTGGGATCAGGCTGAAGCTAGTGTTCTGCTTAGATCACATTCCTGTAAGTGCCTCCCCCTGCCCCCACCAGTCTAAAATTTTTCCTCAATATATCACTTCAACAGGAATTCCTGTCTCAGCCACTGCTTCTAGGAACTCTATCAAGGGTTGAAAAGTAAGAATCTTTTGCAGGTATGGCCTAGTCTTGGAAGCATACTTTATTAAGATTGGTTATAATCTATCTAACATTCTTGGTTTGGTAAGCTAGACCGGGGAAATTAGCCTTTGCATCTCTTCTAATATGTACTTGCTTTAGGCTTTGTATTCCAGTATATGTCAAAGCCCATTCTTTACTCAAGGTACTTCAAAATCAAGGATAAAAAGAAGAAAATCACCTTTCTAGCATTGGAACAGGAACAAATATAAAGAAAACAAGGTATGGGATTAGGGCTGCATCAGTGGCTTCTAGGACAAGACCTGATATTTTGACTGAAGTCATTGATCAGCTAGGAAGTTAAGCATGTCAGGTTCTATCTTTCCTCCTTATCTTTGACCTCTTCCATCCTTACACAAAACTTTAAGTCTTCCATCCTTACACAAAACTTTTTAATGACCTAAAATTCAGATCCTATGAATGCTGGATTTTGCCATTTCTGGGAGAATTCATAGCTGAGTCAATAAATCTGTGAGTAAAGCTAAGTTATCAGCTCTTGTTCATAATTTGGTGTTATTCATTTTTGTATTCACTGAGGCTCATGCAGAAAAAGCTGCTTAATATTTGCTTGTGAATGAGTCAGCCTGTGCCTCACTGCTGGGCAGAGAAATGCAAGACTGTGTGAGCTTCTCATGTTCATAGCCTCTGGGAAGAGGGAAGAGATCAAATTAGAACGTTTCTTTATAGGCAAAGGTGTTCCTCAGCTCTGAACTTGGCCACTGGCTTGTGTGTGAATTCCATGTTCAGGAGTGGCCAGTGCCTCAGGATATGAAAAGGGTGTGGCTGGGCAGAGTTCAGGAATTCATTGTCCCATAAAATTTATCCAGCTTTTCTGCCTCCCATTTCTTGGCTGTCTGTAATTTCAGTAGCAGAAAGCATGCCCATTAGGGGTTTATTTTAGCTGCTACTTCAGTGGCCAAAAGACTCCTACTATATTTGGGAGAGCCATCGCCAAAGCCTACTAGATATTCTCACTAAATGGTTTAAAAGGTAATGTCCTAAGTGGGTCATGTCCCTGAATCAGTAGTGTCCAACCTTTTGGCTTTCCTGGGTCATATTGGAGGGCCATTTGTGTTGGGCCACACATAAAATACATTAACACTGATGATAGCTGATGAGCTAAAAAGAAAGAAAACGTTGCAGAAAATATTATGTTTTAAGAATTTGTGTTGAGCCACATTCAAAGCCATCCTAGGCCACAGGTTAGACATGCCTGCCCTAAATAAATCCAAGTTATTATTTATTATAATAAGAGAAATTTTTAAAAATAAAAAAACTTTTTCTTGCTTAGACTTTTGCCTTCTTTCCTTCCTTCCTTCTGTCTACTCTCTTGCCCTTTCCTTCTTTCCTTTTTTTCTCTCTCCTGAAACTTAACTGATATTATACAGCTTGAACAGACAACCATCAAGGCTTGCAAATTGCTCTTGAAAGAACTGTTCTGTCAGCTGACAAAATAAGATTACACTAGCAACCTGAGAAAGAGACATGAAAGTTACTCCATCCTAACTTTCCCAATAGCAAGTTTTGCAGCAGTTACAGATAAAAGTTTAACCTGGGACAAGACCAAAGTCACATATTCTTCTCTTTTTGTCCTATAACAATTTCAATCCTATTTTAGTTCAGAGAGTTGCCTAATTTTGAGATGGTCCCTAATGCACATCAGCTGAATAAAGCCTCCATTTTTCTTGACATTTTGATGCCATGACTTGGATAAAGTCTAGATAAGCCCTGGATCCTGCTGAGCTTTCAGAGGACAGAATTTGCTAAGGAACTTGCTTCTTCCCTATTTGTTGACAGCTGTTGGGTTCAAAGGTAAGTCCTCCTCCTATCTCATGCTACAGTTTTTTCTTTTTGCATGGGAGTTTAAGGCTTGGATTCTTTGAAAGGGTTTACCTATTGTCTGACAAGTCACTGCCTCTATTTTCCTTCTGTCTTTTGTTATCCTCCGGGCAAGATCAGGATTTTCTGATCCTGATGTTCCTAATGTTCCACAAAATGGTGATTTTTTCCCCTCAGATTTTGTTTCTCAAAGGAAAGAATTCAGTCAAGAGACTCAATCAACCCAACCCCCATGGACCCCCCCACACACACTGGGCATATGTTTTAACCATAATTATTTAAGTGCTAATTTTCTCTCTGAGTCATGGGACTTCAGGAGAGACTATATTGAACTCCAATAGCCCCTTGGGGCTCTTGGAAGAAGTTGAATTTGCATGGTGCCTTAGAACAAAATAAAATAAAACAGCTAACTTAAAATAGGTAGTTTTTCTTTAACATGTAAGAAGAAGAAACCACTAAACAAAGGACCAATTCAGGTAAACTACTGTCTATAGAGGTCTCTCTTAAACAATTTCAGCCTTTTCTCTCTATAAAAATTGTCTCCCCTCTGTCTAACTGTTTCTGCCTCTTATAATCCCACTTTTCTCTGGCCTCCCTTCTTGCTTTCCTGCCTCTCTCCTCCACCTCTAGCCTTTTCTCATATCCCTTTCATCATTAAATGCAGACTTTTACCTCCCTCCCAAGAAGGTCCTGATTCAAATCCAACACCTCAGTCACAAGTTATCTACAAACCTTTGTCTAGGGCTGATCTCCATGCCATAGTCAAAGGTTTTCTAAATCCTGAAATGATAGAGAGAAATGCATTGAGGAACTCAGGGTAATTTTGGGGACTTATGTTCCTGAGCTCTCTATATCAGTTAGCACACTTTTAGTAGGACCAGGGGTGACAGAACCTGTTTGACAAGGCCAGCTGGACACCAAAGAGAAGATTTAGCTAACCCTCCTAGAAATTACACCTCTAGATATGCTAAAGCCCTGGAAATAGGAGAAAATCTGAAGTTTCTTCTCATTGACTGGGGAATAATCTAGTCCTATCAACAAGGGTGTAATGAATCTGTTTTCAACTTTAGGAAACATTAAGAACACCCATCACCTGTGATAACCACCTTTCTTTTTTTCTTTAATTCATTTTTATTGTTAGACTTATTGGGGTGACATCTGTTAGCAAGGATTACATAGGTTTCAGGCATATAATTCTACAGTGCATTGTCAACTTGATGTATAATAAGTTCACCACCTAATGTGACTTCTCTTTCCATCACCTTATATTTAGCTGCCCCCCCTCCTCTCCCACCCCCTCCCCTTTCTCCCCTCCCTAACCCACTCGTCCCCAAATAAACATTAAACTACCACCTTTTTTATATTAATGATCTTAAGCCTGAAATGTCAGATGCTGTTTTTCAGATCATACCTATCCATGAATTATAACACGTAGCCCAGTATTTTGTGGGAGATTTTATATATATATATATATA